>JAEQBH010007828.1:0-146787 GCA_016808115.1 Tetrastigma voinierianum | reverse complement strand
AAGCATCTTAGTTTTCTCCACTTTCTCAGAAACCAAACGGACAGACGATCGCCCTTCCAAAATACAAATAAATTAAAGAAGAAAATAAAACCAAAACGCTTACATGGATATGCTGAGTGAGAAGAGGAAGAATAACAATGAGTAATTGCATCGAGAGATGCTTTAATCGGTTTCAGAAATCTTCTTCCCGCAATTGACACCATTTTCTCTACAGCTACTAAAACACACAAGGATCCTCAAACATCGTTGTACAAACTGGTTTGTACACCCAAAACACATCGTTTTGTGTTTTACTCATTCAACATTTCCTTCCATATTCGGCGGAGTCCGAATTTGTGCCTCACCCAGACAACCCGATGTGCTTTTTTTTTTTTAATCTTGGATGTCCGGGCAGACTTCGTTTGAGCTTCTGTTTTCCTAATCATGGATGGTTGGCCCAATTTACAGGTACCTCTCGATTAATCCCATAGAGTTTTTTTTTTTTTTTTCTTCTTCTTGATGAGTAAAACGGTAGTGAGGCAACAAATTAACGAACAGGTAAAACCTCTCATAGTTCTAAAGGGACTCTACATGCACCTGATTTGGATCGAATGAGTATTTTATTATTTTTTTTGTACTTCTATTCTTATATTGTTGTAATAGTCTGATCTTGGATTTTAACTTAGGATCTCCTGTAAACCCTATGGATGGTGGGTTTTTCTTCCAAGAATTTTGTTATACAAATTTTTCCGACTATATATTCATTAAAATGAAATAGCCTTTACAATATACAAATCTTAAAATTTTCTCTTTTTATCTACCTATTTCTTGTAAGGGCTTTTCTATTACAATGAATAAAAATATCCTATCATTAAAAAAATATTACACAAAACAATATCCTCTGATAATTAGATAGACGAGTAGCAAAAGTACAGTTCCTAACTTCCTAGTAAAAAGCTGTGCTGCAAGTCTCGTGAACCCGTTAAAAATGGCTTTCACATTATCCGTCCGCCTCATGGATACACCCGACATTTGCCTGTTCCAGCACATACAGCACACTCATCCTCATCTCAAGCCACGCTGGCTGAGGCAATGTTGATTCTCTCATTCACAACATCCTGCATAATCCCAAAACAAACCTTCTAGGTTTGAGGTTCCAATTTAAGATCCACAGACGAAGGAATTCTACTTAAGGGGTTCTTGTTTGATTTGTGAAAAGGACCATGAGTAGTATCCAGAATAGGCTTGAAAGTTTGACCGTTGCTACATAAATTTCAATCAGAAAAAGGAAAAGGGGGGAAACTCGTACTACTAATAGTCCATGAAGGCCAAGAGGTGCAGTCACGACATATGACACCCCTGGGTGCTCCCTTGCAGCTTCAGCTGTTAAGGAAGGAATATCCTGTAACAAGAAAAACCACAAGGCGTCTAATATTTTCTAATATATTTTGATTATATTATCATGCTACATTTATTTTTGGCCTATCAGAGGATATTAAATTCACTTACCTGGTGCCAATGTCAACCAGGGAAGAGAAAAAATGGGCTTACAATGACACGGTTAGCCCCTTGTTGAACACATGAACTGAATGCACTCCTTATTGATGGTTCTGCCAACTCCTAATCATATTAAATGGGAATTGAAAGGCCCAAGTTAGGTTTCAAAATATGACGGCAAGCCAAACACAAAAGAATTCATGGGTGTGTGACCTCATAAACCAAATTATAGGCAGTGCTGTACTGCACTCAAGAACGTAATAAAATAACAAACATATTTTATATTTTATCTTTCTTCTTTATTGGATTGTCCAGAAAATAAGCATTAGTCAAATTTGATTGATGAGTCTTGAGCAGTTCAAATGGGTAAATGGGGAGTTGTAGCATATTCAGTTCAAATGTAGACTGGTCTATCATATTATTAATCTCACATATATCATAAGCCTAAATCTCATGCATCTACGATTAATTCTCCTTTTTTGAGCTAAGAACCTATGAGTTGCATGTTACTAAAAACATATATTTCTGATCTGTCTTCTCAATCCATGATGACCAACCCAGGAACTTCTGAAAGAAAGAAAGAAAAGTTATAATCAGCTCAGGAGAATTTCCACTCCATCTTCATCATTGTTTGCAGAGATATATGACTGAATTGAGAAAGAAAATGTCATTTAAAGACAAAATAGTGAAAACCATAATTCATTGTATGATGAGAGAGCCTCATGTTTAAAAAATAATAGTGGCACAAAGTAAATGCAGGATTCTTGAGGTGTTTTGACAGAGACAAGTCCAAACTTCATTCAATTTTTCTTTTTCACCTATTTGCTTTTAATAAGTGAGGCACATGATGAATGACCAAGAAAAAAAAGGATCACATGGTTGGACTGCTCTTGCCGCATTCTTCCAAAATGGCACTTGAGGTCCACCACATAAGCTAAGCTTGTGGAAAGTGACTGCACTGCACATTCTACATGTGCAAGCAGCTGTCCATGCACATGATCCAGCCCCACCACCAGCCCGGCTCATCAATGATCAGGCTGGATCTCGAGATAGTTTTGACTCATGCTGCAAGTGTCCACAGGTTGATGTCTATAGTTTAAGACTTTGAGGAGATACTGAAGGCCTTTTTGGAGGCAGATGAGACCAATGACATGAGCATATGAAATGTGGCCTTAGAAGTTATGAATGATGAAATTTTTCAAATGTGTGTTTCCTTGAAATATGCCCATTAGAGACTTACATTATTCATGTTGCATGCTCAAAGTGGAATTACTAGAATTCTAGAATTTTTAAACTTATTGGAGTGATACAATGGTTGGTGGTTGATTTCACTCAACTGATAAGATCAAATTGAGGTTCATGATTTTCCATTTTCAATCACACTGCTTTACTGGAAGTCAACTGAAACCTACTTGCAGCTATAGGAGAACTAATTACAGGAAAAAGGATGCAGAGAAAAGACGCATTTTAAACAGGACAAGACCAGCAAAGAAAAAAATAGCGCAAAAGCTGAGAATCTTCCCATAGTAAAAGTATTTTTCACACTAAATTTTTGCTTGAATTATCATACCATGTTCTCCTTAGCCTGATTCAGATGTGAAATATTTTAGTCGCTTTATTTAATTTTCACACAAAATCTCTGTTTGAATTATACTGTGTTCACTTTAGCCTGATTCAGATATGAAAATATTTTAGTCACTTTATTTAAGATTTGTTGTTCTTTTTTTGCAAACCTTTGTCTACGATTAATGGTAAATCTTTTACAAAATTTAATCAAGGTTGCAAATTGAAAGGAAAGCACCAAACTAGACTCCTAGAGATGCTTGTGTAGGACTTCTGCCTCATTTGACAATATAGTTAAGCCTTTTGTGTAGGCACTGTGGCTTTTCAGTTGGCTTGATTTTCATAGTTATCTCCTCTCTCTGCTCCACCTTTCTAGAAAGGATATTTATCTTCTATGTAATTCCTTTTAGTTTTTTTTCAATATCCACCTCTTATTAAAAGAAGCACACAACACCAACATAGAAGGCATTCCATTTTCTTGATCTTATGATTAATTGAAACAACTAGAGTATTAGGTTCTGTTTGGTTCCTGGAAACTGCTAATGAAAAAGAAATGCTTAGAAAAATAATCTTACATTGTTAGATTGTACAATAGAAAATACAAAAGAAAATCAAATATTATTAAAATAAATTAGACAAACCTCTGAATTATCAAATTATTTCATTTTATATAGAGGAGCTAAAATAAGTAAGGCAGGTTTGAAAACTAGCTCACAAAAAATAATTAATTGATTTTAAATATATTTCTTTTTTTTCCTCACTTTTTCTTTCCTTCTATTTTTCCTCTCTATTTCCTTTCCTTACATTTCCCCTCAAATTTGCAGAGACCAAACATAGGTTAAGAGTATCTCTCCTCTCAAGAATCACCATATTTAAGTAATTACAAGTATTCTTATTTTTCTTCTTAGTTGTACCTATTTGGACTTTTTCTAGCAGATTAGCTCTTCTCAATTCCCATCAAATTGAGATAATCCTAAAATAAAATACAATAATAAAAATAAAACCATTTTTGTGGATGTAGTATCAGGATTTATACAAGATAAAGCAGGGTGTCCCATTAAAACTTTTTTTTCCTTCAAGGAATTGGAACTGCATCAAACAAACAAAACATTTTGAGTTTAAACAACTGAGTTTTGACAAATGAGTTTGTAGCAGAATCAGTGATTCATATTAGATGATTTTGGCATGATCTAAGGATCATGTAAGCAAATACAAAAATACATACATACATAGATATATAATCTAAAAACGTGAGTCACAAGAGGATTGATAACAGAACCAACAGATGCTAAAATGCAAGTGAAGGCAGTCCATGCTAGTTCAAGAAAAGTTTGGTATAGCCTTTACTCAAACACAAAATAATTTAACAAGCCAAAAATTTACCATATGAGAAGTTTCAGTATTTAAAACCTATAGAATTAAAAGAAGTATGAAATGCACTTTATATTCAACAATATTTTCACAATCTAACAAAAACAAAATTATGAAAACCAGAGAAATTAGTAAAATTAACAACCCATCTTTGTTGCTGACCAAACTGAGAAGGGAAAACTCTTACCATATGAGCAGGCTCTACAATCAAGTACCCAGTTTTATCTCTAAACATTGCTCACAAACTCATCTAGAAACACATCAAACTTAGATTCATGAGCCACAGATAAAAATACTAGAAAAACTTGAAAAAAATCATGAATCAAAATCATCAGTCAGAGCCATATCAGCAGAAATCAAATTTGAAGCTTACTTAACATGAGATTGGACTCCTTCCGCCGTGAACCGTGGTCAACAATAATCACACCATCTTTGTCACCTACCCCATTTATCTGCCGACCCAATCCACCATTTCCAGTAGCCAAACATCCATTTGGCCCAGGTAAAATATTTGATATTTTTACAACTCCTCTGTAATTTCACGAAATTGGGGAGTGCCCATTTAGGGTTTGTTCGAATTTGCCTAATTGAAGACCTCGATTGCCCCAAAAGAAAGCAGATAACAATTACTCATAACCCAAGCAAGACCATGTACAAAAGAGAATCATAGCATGAAACAAGATGACAAATCATTCGAGCAGATTAGATTTTGAAACGTGATTTTCTGTAAATTAAACTAAGATTTTTTTTAGTCTGCACTAACTGTTTGGTTGGTGAGAAAATGGAGGAAAATAAAAGAAAAAGAGAACTTCCAATAATACTGTGGCCAAGTCAGCCCCAATCCGCTGCAAGATTCCAATTTTTCGCTTCTTTTTCTTATGTTTTCTCAGAAGCCAAACAGACAGTGATTGAAAGGCGGGAGAATAGTACCTTTCAACCGTAAATTGACAAGGAAATGATAACGAGTCCATCAACTGCCCTCTGCCGCTTGAAGCTCCTCTCCAACACCATATAGTCTGACAAGGGCATACCCCCCTGACATGTCCAAACGACACCGTTTGCAAAAAAAAAAATTTTGAAGGAACAAACTTTATGAATTTTTTTTCTTTCTTTTTAATTTATGAGCTAAACAAAATTTAAGGCTAACCAAACTTCATAAATAAAATTCATTAATATTTGTTTTTAATATTAATTAATAATACTAATAAAACTTAAAGTTTATCAAATTAATTTGTTTTTAATATAAACTTATGAATTTTAATATTGATAATTTGATTTCAACTATTTTTTACTTAGCCATATTCAAGTCATAAGTATTCAATTATGAATATACAAGTAAATATAAATAGATCCAAAAAAAAGTAGATTTTGTATTGGGTGATTTCGATTAAAATAACTTTTTGAAACTCCAATTATAAAATTGACTCTTGATCAAAATTTTTGTATGATTTTTGATAGAGATTGTCTTTCTTATTTTTATTTTTTGTAAAAATAACCTTTTATTTAAGAGACTGACTAATATATAAAATGGATAAGGGTATTTTTTTATCCAAAATATATTATTTTCAAAAAAAAAAACATGGGAAATGTTAAATCACAAGAATTAAGGTATTTTAAGGAGTTTTTAACCCGGATATTTATTTTGTATTTTATTTATATATTTTAACTATTTGTTTTATTTTAGACATTTGATATTTGACTCTTGATAAGCCGAAAACGCGGTGTGTAAAATGAATCTTTTGTATGTATAGTCTGTGTATTGCCAGTAATATAATTATCTTAAAGTACGGATGTCGATCCATGTGGAAGGTGAATTAGCTACGAGAGGGTTATAACTGAAGCAAATATCTGAATAAGAAATGATTATAGAGGTAAAATTTAAGTAAGGAGCTACTTGACTAAGCTATTGATTCTAGTGAATTAATGGTGTTAGTAGCGCAAGGTTAAATCTCCCCTATCACGTTCAATGGATTACTTTTCTAAAGATATTGTTATTACAATATATTTGCCAATATGTCAATGGCGAGGTGATGCTTTTCTGAGATGTACTCTCGAGGTATATCGCTATCTAGTGAATAGAAGATCGAGGTATATCTACATACCATTTCGGTATTCACGAAATCTTGGAAATGTTTCTAACCCCCAGATGCGCGCCCGGGTTCGAATATCTCTGATAGCAAGAGATCGGTACAAAAAGACTCTTATGCAGGATCTACTGAATACCCTCATCTCTCGAGATTTCGGATCCGGTGCGATTATGTGCGGTGTAGACATTGCTCATTATAATTGAAATCACGGTATAGAGTAAGATGTGACAAATTAATACTAAGCTGAATACCATGAAAAGATCGAACTTTAATCCATTGTATGTAGGGTTGATGTAACCCCAGAAAAGAGATCCTAGAGCATCATTCAGAAAATATCAAATTGTCTAATATTAAAACATCGTCGTATTATCCAAAAATATCTAACTTTATGAGAAAGCGAGGATTGACTCGAGCAGCTTCCTCCAAGTCTCTGTCGATCTGCTGCGAAATTAGTACTTGCCTTTCCTCGTGCGATACCGATCTGCAATTTAAATAGTTCGTCTTTAAATGATGGGGTCTGATTTAGTGACAGCGTCGGCAGTAGCCGGTCGCTCGCTGCGCCAACCTCCGTTGTTAAGCGCTTCAATTTCTTCTTTGCATTTCCGATGAACACAACCACAGGGCCTTAAAATGTCGGGGATCTGTGTAGCTATAAAATTATTATAAAATAAATGTGAAAATGACGAACCGACGCGAGTGTAAGATGAGTGTTTTAGGCACTCATCAACTCTATTAGACATTTATAACCTATAAATATCATGCTAAAAATGATTTTGTTATATTTCTCTTTATATGGTTGTATCGATTTCATTATTTATATTAGCATAGATCATCGTATAAATAAAAATAACCAGTTTTATAGTAAAAAATTCTCAAACCTCTTGCCCAAAACCAACCTATGAAATTTGAAAAACCAAGGACCTATTTGGTCACAATTTTTGGAAACCGTTTTTTGTTCAAAAAATTAAGGAAAACAAGATAACATATTTGGTTTTTATTTTATTTGTGTTACTGAACACATTAAATCAAGATAATCATAATAGTTTTCAAATAACATAAATGACCTATTTAGTTTATGTTTTTGAAAACACATATAACATCATTTTATTGTTATTTGAAAATTGTCTTTATTATTTAAATTTAATGTTTTTTATTTTATTCGTAATTTTCAAAACAAAAATAAAGGAAACAAAACATATTTTCCTCGATCTTTTTGTTTGTAAAAACAATTTTTAAAAACTATAACTAATAGGACATAAAACGGTGTTCTTTATATTTTTAAAAACTATTCCTAATAACAATTTTAAAAATTCGTTCACAATAATAGTTTTTAAAAATAGTAACCAAACAAATATAGCCTAAAATACCAAAACTAACAATGCCATTACAATACTAAATATTCTTAGTACAGGAAGATTGTACACCATAGCATTCACTACCCCTTATCATAATGTATCTTCCATCATGCATTATTATATCATGCGTCCATTAAATTATTGAATAGGGGGAAGCATTTATCAAGGGGGAAGAGAGGTAGACAGAATAATTGTCACATGTGATGGGACCCAGCGAGGGGTTTCCTTAGCTGACTACTTAAGTTGGTGGCTGTGGTTAAGGGTCTGGTCGTATCGAGTAGATTCGTGTTAATATATGGATCGTATCTGATATTCGTTAAGCTGAATCCACGATATAAAATAATAAATATATCGATATTTGTTGCGAAAGCTTGCTTCGTTTATTATTTATCATTAGGTAGATCCGATATGAATATTATGATGTTTTTCCAGCCGTAGGTTAGACTTGGCGGGATTCTTGGCCGTCAGTTGACTGGATGTCGGGTTATTACGCGAATAAGCAGACGGTGACGGAGGTTCGCGCATTGCGTCTCAGGTAAGTAAGTCGATTATTTAGATGGAAAAAAATATCAATTATTTAGGGAATGAAGTTTTGTGCGTCACCTTTTCTTGATGGGGTGAATACGGTATTTATAATGGGTCATCCGTGATCGGTTCTAGTTGGATGATGATACATAATGATAACTTTCCTAGTTGGATGATGATACATAATGATAACTTTCCTAGTTGGATAATGATATGATATTTCTCCCGTTGGATGATACGGTAACCGATTAATAAGGGATAATTAATGGACAATAATTAGGGAAGCCTCTACTTTCACAATTGATGGAGGTCAGGTATTTTCAGCTAGTACGGGTTAACGATTATATTACCAGCGCATAAAGGATAAGCTTGGGCCTCGTTTTGGGCACGTGTTTGGAGGATTGCAAGTCGAGGGCAGTAGCTGATCTTAGGCGCAACTTCTTAAACACTTTGGCATTTGGGCTCAAATGATGCAGACTGCGTGCCCATTATTTTAAACCCGATCAAATATAATTCATTTAATTTAATTATTTAATATAATAAAAATTATAGTGTCGTGTAGATGTTTAAGCAAAATACTTTTAAATTTAACATCTTTATTAATTTTATTATTTAAATTAATATGAATTATAATTAATAATCTATATTTAACGCGAATAAACATTCGTATGTTAATTAGTGTATAATAATTAAATGGAATTCGATTAAGAGTATTTAGATTAGGTATTTAGGCATGTCAGCGAATATGGCCGCATTGCCCATGTGTAGACAGGTTAACGTTATCACTGATCGAATCAGCCAAAAACTGTATTGCCCGATTTGTATTGTATTCATATGTCGTGTTAAATTTTATCAGCCTTAATTATAGTCTTGGCTCTTGAAAATTCCTCAACTACCTGATACAGTATATGCAATTCTCTAATTAAGAAACGAGGTGTGATGGCTGTTGTTAAGTGCCTCTCAACAACTGCTGCTATCATTATTTATTGACTATCATTAATTTCTTTAATCATACATCTCCAACCTGACCAACACCCCCAACAACATTATGGAAATGAAAAACCAACTTAGAAATGTAAATAACAGTATGCGTTACTACCTTGCTTATTTTGTTGAGTTTCAGACTCTCAACATTAATGCAAGTGCTACATGCCTAAAAAAGTTTTGATTTTGTAAGCCTTCTATATTTACTTACCTTTTGGAAACATGAGGATTTTGTAACGTCAAGGGGCAACTTTAACTTGTATAAGTTTAATAGCTTAATGGACATGGTATAGCAAATACTTGGGTTAGTTTTGTTTTTTGTTTTAATCGGCTTTCTTTGATACGTTTGTAGTATTATGTTTTACATAAACAGTTTGAGTTTAGGCAGCCCAGTATCTGTTTCGACTGTTATCGCTTAAGTCGGTTCTTAGAGGCTTTTAGATTATGAGTTCTTTTAAAATAAATTTGAGTGAGCGTTATGTGTCGCACTTACCCAGCTCTGGCGCAAACTACAGGCGGTTCATGATTCGATATTATTTTTATAAGAAGATTTGATTATTGTATTATTGATAGGGTTGATAACTTGAGTTAAGTTTTGTATAATGTTTATATGATTGCTCAAGTAAAAATTTGTATAAATCAACTTATTATTTATCTAAATAGATAATAAAATGAAGTTAAATAATTTTAATATAATTAGGTTAATATTTATATTATTAAGTAGATAAATACAGTTTAATTGGTATTATTATTTTTTATTTTTATTCACTTTTTATGTATTATATGCTCTATTTTGACAATGGTTCAAAACTGGATTCTCCATTATGTTTATCCAATCATTTTATCATTTGAGTCAATCAAATTATTTATTAAACAAGTTATCGAATTTGATTAAGACTCATTTATATTTAATTTAAACCTTGGAAAACGTATTGAATCGATATCGTATTATTATTTCATGTTTGTGATGGAAAGAAGAAAAAGTGAAATCGGGGAAGTGGAGTGGAGGATGGGTTTTGGAAAAAAGTTAACTTACATAACATGTTTGAATGATGCTGCCACGTAAAGAAAGTTTAGGTGGGATTTCCCATTAATAGGACAATTAATGCCCTTTAAATCTGCCTATTCAAAGTAACTGAGTTTATAAATGCAGATTAGATCGTAGGACTACTAAATGCAAAATTTTTAGATTTACTTTTCCGAAGAGGATTATTGTGAGCTTAGGACACTTTAGAAGTCCGTTTAATTTGGAGAAAGTCAAAATAAAACCCAAAGTAAACAGTAATATGGGCATTGATTTTATTTATTTTTTAAATTTAAGTGAGAGACGTATTTTAGTAATTGTTATTTATATATGGCCTAAACTAATTCGGAAAAGAAATGGCAAAATTCGGTAATTTGTTGTATTTAGAAGGGGTGAAATTAAGGCAACTCCATTCTCCAATCATTAAAAAGGGTGTGATCACCTGCAGCTCACGCAACTAACATCCACCTACGACTTTACGACACCCAACGAAGGCTCACTCTCTAAGCTAACTGACTTTCAGTCTCCTGCTTCGGTCTTCTCTAGAGAGACTCGATTGAAATCCACTGGATTTCCTCCATCAAATTCGTCATCATATTTTCACGAGATTCCCGGTTTTCTCTGCAAGCTGTTTTTCATCGGTTTTCATGAGATTTGTATTCGAATCCGCGAAATTCATGAAATTTGGTGCTTTGTTATTGAACATTTGGATTCTAGTTTCCACATTCTGTGGATCTGCATCGATTGTGAGCAGGAACATGAATTTGAGTTTCAAACTTCATGGATGAATCGCGGCGTCGGCGTCATCGATGAATTGCGGTTTCGGGCAACATCTTGGAGTGGGAGAGAGAGAGAGAAAGGGATTGGAGAAGGAGACAGAGGAAAGAGAGGAGACAGAGTTATAGGGAGAGTTTGACGGACTGTATGTCGGTAGCGAGAAGGTCAAGACAGGGAGCTTGAAGCTTTCTGTGATTTGTTTTCGTTTTTTTTTTCGTTGTCGGTGGAGTTGAAGCTTTTGTAATCATTGTTGGTGCAATTTCGGAACTATTTTGGACGCAGATGGTGAACAAGAACCCTAAGTTTTCGTTGCATCTGTCTTCGTGTTAGTTTGAAAGAAATGGTTGAAAAATTTAACTGAAGTTCGAATAAAATGAAGCGGAAGCAGAAATCTCAATACAAATGGAAGAGAAACCTCTTTGCTATGCTTCTGCTGGGATTTTGTTTTGGGAGCTTAGTATTGCTGCAAACACAATACAGTCGAATAAGGATGCTTGCGTCCATGCCTTCTCGGTTTGTGCAAAGGCCGAAAATTGCATTTCTCTTTATAGCTCGGAATCGGCTTCCTTTGGATGTGGTCTGGGATGCATTTTTTCGGGTACGTTTTTCTGATGGATTTCTTCTCTTTATTTATTTTTCCTTGATTTTTTAATTTTTTGTTTACTTATAACAATTATGGAAGTGAATTTTTTTTTTTTAAATCCTTGTGTTTGATACATATTTCTTTTTAATTAGATCCTGTAGTTATTACATTTTTAGTTTCAAATACAGGAAATATAATTCATTATACTGGAATTATTAAATCTGTATATAGTATACAGATTTGATAGCAGACATTATCTGCGTTCATTTTTTTTTGTTTGTGAACTGCTTTGCTGCATACTGGCTAGATTTGTTTGTTAGCGTCTGTCACGCTGGGCTTTTGTCATTAATTTCTTTTCCCTGTGTCTTTTTTTGGTTGTAGTGGTGACTGTGCGAGGTATTACTAAAAAATTAATTTGAAATGTTTATATTTTGTGAAAAAAAAAAAATCATGCAGCCATTCTCAAGAGGTGAAAGTTATTCAAATTTGATGGCCTAGATGCAATGTGTTGCCAATCAGTATCAATCACAAGCAAATTCAGAAATATATTGCTCATACCTCATTTCATTTTCATGTTTCTTCATTTTTGAAAGGGAGGAAACAGTAGGTGTTATTCATTAAGGATGGGTTTCACATCAGTGTTGCTTATGTGTGTGTGTATTGTGATTTAAAGGTGAGGAGGAATTATTTCTTCTCTTCTTTTTGTAATTACTCAACGAGATTCTATTACTTCTTTCAAAAGGAACAATTTATCTGAGTCTACTTCACTTGGCATTGAAGGCTATTCATTGCATGCTTAGGAATTTCTTTGATGAAAACGCTCATGTTTAAGGAGATAACAGCTTCTGCTTCAAAATTGTCTAACTTTTGATCTCATGTGCACTTTGTTTTATGACACTTTCCATGGAAAAGTAGGTCGACCGATTAGCCTTCCTGGTTGCGTGGATAGCAACCTTACGGCTGTGTGGTTAACATATTCCTCGATGATAAGAATGACATAGGACAGACTAATGTCCAATGTTCCATATCCGTTGGTTACCAACCTTGATTGGGCCTTGTATAAGGAGTTATCCCTACTTCCCATTAGCTTAGGCTCTTGGGATTGCATGTGGTCTGGCATCAAAGAAAGAAGTGATTCTGTCCAGCTCTTCTGAGTATGAGCACTAGATATGACAATTTTCATGCTCCGTGATATTCAAATCTAACTGTTTGTACATTGTAGAACTTTTACATTGACACTGGAGAAGCATGTCTGTTGTTTTGCAGGAAGAGAAGGAGAATAAATTTTCAATTTTGTTCACTCTAGACCTGGGTTTCCTACTCAACAAAGCTACATGAAATCAGTCTATTTTTGAATCGGCAACAATGATAGCATACAGGTTGCTTTTCCTCCCAAGGGATCCTGAATTGAAAATATGAGTTATTTTGAACTCTGGATGCAGTGTATTGTTGAAGCAATGTTCATATTTAATTTTTTATTTATATTTGAAATGCGTATAAAACTGCTTTGCTGAAGTTTTGTTATTTTTATTTGAAATGCATGTAAAACTGCTTTGTTGAAGATTTTTAAATGTTTTTCTGTGCTCAAGTAGGTCATTAACATAAAATGATATTTCTTTTTGGGTAGAAAAAAGGTTACTACAAGATCCTGAAATTACTTCCAGTGCTCAATACCAAAGGCATTGTACATTTCTCGTATGCAAAAGTTGAAATTTTGAAAACAGCACCTTCCTTTTTTTTCATGTGCATACATGAGCCATGCCAAGAATCCTGCCTGATGTCTGAAAAGTCAAAGGGGTCTGAACTTTTCTGTAGTTTATACACTGCAAGCAAAATAACAGGCTGCTTAGATTCGAGTTTTGAAATATTAGATGAGGGGATTGGTGACTTTATGTCAGTTACAACATAAAATAACCTTCCTGAAACTCCATGTTTAATCCAGCAGAAGCAGGTTCTGAATTCTTTTGCTAGTTTAAGGCTGACAAAGTTTCAAGCTTAGAGGTTAATATGCTTAATTAGGAGACAAAGGTTGACTAATTTTTAATCCTGTATGATTTTCCTTATAAAATGAAAGTACATTTCTTATCACAACTTGCAATTTAAAACTGGCATTCTTCTAGCCTTTTGCTTGAATTACCATAGCATGTTGCTTAAAACTTCTTACTGAGACTCTGGGATTGGCTTTACACCATTTGATGGCTTGTTGACTGTTGTTGATGTCATGACTTAAACCATGCTCCAACCATTTGGATAAAAGGTTGGATGTAGTAGAAACCCTCCTGGTCAACCAACAACAAACAGACCTGCTCCCATTTGAAATACAAATTTATTAACTGGTTTTGGCAAATTTCTATCATTTGATTTTGGAAATTTTCTTCTTTACCTTGACAATTTGATCATTGATTCATCCTGGACATCTTGCATGTTTTTCCCATGGATTCGCTCAGATTGCTCAATTTGCATTGTTCCATTAGATCTTTGATTATATATCAAGCTGTTTAGTTTGACCTTTATGAACTTGATCTATTAAATCAAAGTCTACATGTTAAGTTGATTGTATTAGAAAAAAAATTAGGATCATAATTTAATATATATATATATTGCTTGGTAGTTTTGTTGGCTTGATAGTATTTTGCACATATGCTTCTATTCCAGGTAGACTGGGGAGAAGCAACCATGATCCAGGCAGAACGCGTTCTGCTTAAGAGTGCTCTTTTGGATCCTTTTAATGAAAGATTTGTTTTCCTCTCTGACAGGTGAAGTTTTATCTCCTGAAGCTTTGCTTAATTTCCGTTCATGCATGTTTTACTGTACCTAATTGAAGGGATTGTGATGTTAAAGGAAAACCTATACTAATAATGGTATTATATTTCATTCATCAAGGAATGCTTGTTCAGTTCATGGAATTAACAGCAGTAGTTTATATGAATTTGTTTGTGTGTGTGTGTGTGTTTCTTGTTCAATGTTCAATGGAGTTTCTACATCTTTTAATCCTATTATCTGATAGTTTTTCATCTATGATTGCTTCTCAGCTGTATACCTTTGTACAACTTTAGCTACACATATGGCTATATCATGTCAACATCAACTAGCTTTGTAGACAGGTGAGTATGCTGATCAACATGTTTATCCTATATATCTTATTGATTGCTGATCACATTAATTAGCTACTCTGAGTATTGATAAAGGGGCCAAGAAGTAGAATTAGGCAATAAAGTTAAAAGCTTTATGTTGCTTCACATATTGTCATGTGTATAACTCTAGCAAATTATCTTTAAAAAAAATGAAAGAAAAAACGAAAGAAACTCCTAGTATTTGGATGAGCTACATGTATCCTCGGACCTGTATCTTCTACATTTCTCAAGAAGTAACAATCTCAACCGTGTTCTTGGGTGTATATTGGCCCAGTAGCAACTTCAACTTGGACTGTTCTGTGTAAAACTGAGAAAGCAACTCACCTACAGTATCCTTGGCTTGTCTTGGCTATATTTTTCATGGAATTTTGCCCAGTCTCATGTTGAGAATTCCATTCTGAAACTGATTTTGTTCCCTCTCAACCCCTAAAGCATAGCCCTCTTCATCCATTCTTTAGAAGGGAGCAATTGCCATGTCAACTTGAAATAGAGTTTCATTTTCCAAGCATCTATGAGGTGATCAGAGCATTCTATTAGTTACTGTAGGTTCTGCTTGCTACTTTTGCCTTCTTGGGCACAGTATGGGAGATTAGATTTGTTGAAGAAATTTTAGAGTAGTATCTAATAAGTGAAAAAATAGTTGTTTCTAGGTTGTTAATTTCTTCTTTACTGAGCCAGAAGTAACCAAAATGAACTGAACATCAAATTTATTTTGTTAGAAAGATAACTTTTCTTTGGATTAATGCTGAATAAAACAAACTAAGGAGTATTGCAAGGCTGCTCTCCTACTTGGTATGGTACAGACTTGAAATTTTCTGGAAATTCTTCATATAAAATTTTTCCTCCAATCTGATCGAGTTGCATCCACAACATTCTAATATTTCAAGTCCTAGATCACTTTAAAAGAAATGCTGGATTTTTTCTGTGCTTTTCAATGCTTTTCCTTTTACCTCGAAATAGTTTATCCAACTTCCATCAGGATATTTCTACATAGGTATCATGCATTGTTGAAATTTCACATGTTTTATGGTGGTCAACATATTTTAGTTAATAGTAATTTGCAATTTACTGCTGGAAGCAGTTTGCAGATACAAAGAGGGTCGCTATAATCAAAATGGAACCTGTATTCCTGTTTCAAAACTGGAGGAAAAGGATCTCAGGTGGTTAATTCAATAATATTGATATTATTACTTCTCTAGCTTTTGGCACAACAAACACAATGTTATCATAGATTCTGTATGTCTAACTCCACATTTTGCTTTGTACTCACAGTGGGTTGTTTTGACCAGAAAGCATGCAAAGATTGTAGTGGAAGATGATACCTGTATTTCCCTATGTTTCAACCTTTGCACAAGGTAAGTAATCAGAAAAACTGTTATATGGATATTCTATTGCAAGGAGATTGCAATTTCTTATTTGATAGGAAGGACAATATATATAACATGGCCGCTGCTTAGGCTGACTTTATTTATATTATCCTTGTTTTCAATCTTTTGTTATAAATGTTGCAACCAATGGTAATTGCAAATTCAGTTTCAAACTTGACACCAAGGTCGTCTCTTTTTTTTCCTTCATTTTTTTCTGTGCCTTTGTAATACTTTTACATGAAATTTCCCTTAGGACTTTCATCTGAATCTTAATTTTAAGCATAAAAAGCTTGAAAACTAGGTGTACTGTAATCAATAAACATGAGCTCTACAGTACAGGGTCTTAGTACTCCAATTGTTTACAACATATTGTTGGGTTTTCTTTCATAATATTTGTACTCTATTAAGTTTTAATATTTCCTATCTTGTGATGTTTTGTGATCTTACCCTTTCAACTTTCAATAATTTGCAGAGGAAGTCACTGCCTGAATTTTGGCGGGATCATCCATTTGTAAGAACTCTTTTTCTTCAACTTCTACATTACTGCTGAGCCTTGCTGTTAAAACATAGTCATACCTATTATTACAATATATAGATTGTACTACCTCATCTTGTTACTCTGATTTATGTTTAGCACCAACCTTTGAAATAAATTGTAAATTGAATTCAAGTTTCTGAGAATAGTGATTGGGAAATGGTTTCATGGATGAGAATTTTAAATTTCTAAAATTAATTTTTGGACATGTGCAGCCCGCTGATCCATCCAAGGAGCATAATTGCATACCAGATGAACATTATGTTCAGACATTACTTGCTGTAAGGTTTTTTTTTTTTTCTTTTTCAGTTATTTTGAGCCCCATTTCATGGCAAGAAAAATTAGATTCTTTTTGTTGTTCCAGTAGGCCAAATACTAGAATTTACGTTTTTAAGAACCCAAGGGAATTGACTGGTAGAAGCATTCCTTTTTTATGATTGAAATGAATATGTTTCTGTGTTCTATGATTATTGCTTATCATTTGGAGAATATTCTGTTCAGTCCTTTATTAAATTTGACTCTCATCTTGTTAATTTGGTTTCATGTTTTAATGGGTAAATTACCACACATTCCCCACTACTACTTGTTGCTCGATCTTTTCTAAAGGTATTTCCTTGCTTTCGGGTTGGATGTCTTGGTCTTAAACTCTGAGTTTGAACTGCTATCTTCAATGCCTCTGCTTATAACATTGTTTGGAGCGAGAACTGGCTAAGTCATTTGGTATTCTGTAATTTTTTGGATAATGATAAAATGGCATTTTGAACTCAAAACACGCCTTGTATTTTTAGATTATTATGGAATCAAACCTGGTTCTCCAAAAAGCCAATATTCTTGGTAACAATCATAACAGATATTGCTTTTACTTTTTGCCTCAAAGGGAAATTTTCTTGATACCCATCATGTCATGTTTTATATCTTGTTATTTAGATCCAGAATAGGCTATTAGATTCCTTATACTGCAAAATCTTCATCGGAAACATGTCAGGTTCCTATGTGCTGTTAGCATAAGAAAATGTCATCTTAAAGTATGTTCACTTTTAAACATGTACAAAAAATCACATAATTAGTGCTGAAATTTAATGGCTAATAACCAAGCCTGTCTGGCATGGTCATAATACAATTCTGCTGCTTTATCTTCTTTGTTGCCATTACTGGCGGTAGGTGAACCAGACGCTCATTTTTTTGGAACACTCCTTGAGTAACTATTAAGCATGGAATAAGCAAATGTGTTGCATCTGTGCCTTTAGAATTAAATTTTTCTGGGTTGAATCAAGTTGTTTCATGGTTTTCTGGTTGTTAAGAAAGTAATAAAAGAGAAAGCATTTTTTAAGGTATTCAATTGGGAATAAAAATTGATCTGGAGAAAAACAACGGTTCCATTTTATGATATAATCATTTTTTACTTAAATTTGTTGGTCCATTTCTAGCAACATTATCAGTTTCATCAGTCTTTCTTAAGCCTCTGTGTTTCAAAATCCAGCAAGAAGGCCTTGAGGAGGAAATCACTCGCAGATCACTGACTTATTCTTCATGGGATCTTTCCTCTAAAGACCGCGAACGAAAAGGATGGCATCCTGTCACTTACAAGTTTTCAGATGCTACTCGCATGCTTGTATCCAGTCTATAAAGGTAGTATTTTGCTATATGCTCTGACCATATTTTCAGCCACTCTCTGTTTTTTGGCCCATACTTTCCATTGAGTTCATTCTTTAAGGATGCCTTTGATTATTTAAGTACATGCTGGAAAACTGTTGAGCCGTGTGTTTACTGGTGAGACCACTATACCGCTGGCTTCTTGCCCAGACCATACCTTCGGCATGACATTTGGTAGTTTCTCCAGAAATTAGGGGAGTTTGACTTTGTTTATTTGGTCTATGATGCATATTCGTGTTAAGTTGTGTTTAGTTATCTTTTCCCGTTTAATTATTTTGACATTTTAAAACAAGGAGCGTTACAATCATTCTTCAAAATGGTATCACATAGAAAGATTGCTCCACATTGAAGCATTCATCCCGAGCAGAAGAACCTATCATACTTTGAAACCTGGAACCTTTATTTCACAGTGCTTTCCTCAACATTTAGCAAAACACAGGAGTAATGAAAGAAAAAAAAAAAAAGGAAAAGTGATGAGAACGGTTAATTAATCCAATTAGAAAAGTAGGATTATGAACAGTTTCATGAATTTGCGGACATGATGTCATCTATTATGGAAACTGAGTATCGAGAATGGTGCAGTAGCAAAGGAAACCGGCCCCCTGCTTTCTTTTTGCTAGAAATTACTAGACCTGCTGCTCTCAGCTGTAATATGGTATGTCTTTCAAAGTACCTGGCTTTTTCCACACTTATTTGCGATTACGTTCCAGTACATTATTTTTGACTTGAATATTACTAAATATGTGCAGTTTTATGGATTTATGTTTTCTGTGACTTATCACGTTCAAGCCTCCCTATATCATGCCGTATAATCCCATTTATACCACTCATCAGTGGTTTCATGTTCGTTGCAGTCTGCACTAGAGAGCTTTCATGGAAACAAGCATATCCTAAGTCTAACTATGGCAAGTAATGTCTATATAAGTTGAATGTGGGCTAAGAGTCACTGGGTGACCATATCCAAAGAAAAAAAAAAATCATGTAACTGTCAATCAAAAATAAAGAGGAGTGGCTGCAAGAGATGAAAAGAAAGAATAAAAATCAACATTATAAACAGCACGTGTATATTTCTGTTTCCTTAGGATATATAATGGAGGTTGTTTGCATTTCTTTGCATATCATTTGTAATGTAGGAGGATATTTAAAGGTGACGATTAGTACTTAGAGGGTGCAACATAGGAATTTTCGAATGTCAGATGACAATGGTTGCACTGCTAACGTTAGGATTCATTCACCGGGCAATTTGCCTACTGGTCAACAATAAGCTGAGAGGCAGTGGCGAAATAAGAGGAGAAAAGAGTGCTAAATGATACTAGGATGGGCGCTATGTACATGTAGTGTGAGCTGGGCTGAGCTGAGGCTGAGTTCTATGAGATGAGAGGAATCAGTAGGCAGCATACTGCTCTGAGCTCCGCATGGACCGTCCTTGCAAAGTTTTAGTTGGATGAGCGTAGGGTTAGTTTTTGTAGCGCACCCATCTCTTCCCATCCTAATGGGATGGGTTTAATATTTAAGCAAATAGAGTATGGGCTTAATTTTTAAGCAAATAAATTTTGGGCTTAATATTTAAGCAAATAAGTTTTGGGCGGATTCGGGTCAAGCTGATATATGAAAATAAATTTAATTATTTGATAAACTAGTAATTATTTGATAGACTGAAAGATGATGTTTTATGTTAATGAGGCTGGTTTAGTAGTTAAAGGTTGTGTAGGGCATAGAGAAGGGACCAGTTAATAGAACAATAAATTGATTGAAAGCTTACATATTTGATAATTCTATGATGATTGTAATACCTATGACTTCAGTTTTACAGTATATTGATAATTATAATTTGATTTGATATTTCTATTTAATCAAATATGATTTTTCGTTCAAATCATTCACACACAAAACGATGAAAACTATTTGCGCGAGGCAGCAAAACATAAAATGAGAGAAAGATTGTAGTGGTAGCTTAATTATTAAGATTCCAAAGTTTACTCCTTTTTACTAAAGTAAAAACAGGTTAAAAAGAATAAGATGAGATAAAGGGACAGGTAACTTAATTGTTAAGATTCAAAAATTCTTTGTAATAATATTACATATATTTACCACATGGCAAACATTTTGAATTAAAATATTAATATAAAATAAATTAAAGGGCATTTAGACCTTATTGGATGATATGAACAGGTTTTTGACATTAAACTTTTATCAAATCCTAATTAAACTAATTCAATTTTTGACAGTGTGATTAGGGATAAAGTAATTATTCGTAGCCAATCACATTTCTCCAAAATATAAAAATCTTGCCGTTCTTTTTAACCGAATTTGAATGTGGTGGCTCACCGAGTGCACAAAAGTGGCATTAAAGAAAAAGAAAAAACGAAAAGGAAGACGACAGTGTCACGGCATTTTGAACCGTACACCGACAAAATGGAGGTGGCACCCTACCCTAATTCAGGGATACTTCATATCTTCCTCAACCGTACTCGGTATTTGGTCGCTGGTCGTTGGTCGTTGGTCGCTGGTCGTTAGTCGTTATCTCCTGGAGCAACAGCCACGCGTCACTGGCATATCCATAGAATCTAAGGCTCTCAGAAGCATGGGCGTGGGCATGGGGATGGGGTGCTTCCCAATATAAAAAAATGACGTCATTGTCCTCCATATCACACAGAACCTTCCCCACCGACCACCCTACACAAAAGCAAAAGTTCCTTCCATTATAGATAATAAGATATAACCTAATCCTATACTTATACTATAAATATAATTAATAACGGATAACACCACCGGCACCGATCCCACATACATTTTACGATTTTGTCCCCCACGCCACCCTCCACCGGTCCACCCACACCACACGCAATTCCCCCCCGTCCCTCTAACGGCACGTGTAACTGGTGTGAACAAGAAGCTGCTTTCATCACCTACGTGGCGAATTCTTATTTACAGACATGCCTTGAACAGTCCCCATTAAGGTGGTTGGAAATCGAATCAGGAAACTTCTCCCGCCATCTTGTAAAACTAAACCGTGTAACTGGTGGCGAACTAGAGAAGCTGCTTTCATCACCTACATTGGCGAATTACTTATTCGGAGCATGTGTTGGATTCATCCCCTCCCACCACATTAAAGGTCGTTGGAAATCCAGAGCCTCTCCCACTGCATCTTGTAAAAACTAAACAGCTCTCGCGTTCCCCCCTTATTTTATTTATTTAGAAAATCAATTAATTAACTAAAGGGCATAAGAATGATTGCCACGTCAGACAAGCCACCGCCCATATCCCACCACTGGATTCTAGGTGAAGCTTCACATGGCCCACTCCCTTTGAATTAGAAATAAGAATAGTTCCCCCTCCCTTTTTCTTTCTTTCTTTTGTTTTCTTTTTGAAGAGACCTTTTCTTTCTTAAATCACTAAATTACACCTTATATGAGACGCCTTCAGTTCAGGTCCATTTTTTTAATAAGAAATATATAATTTTATGTTTTTTTGTAGTGAATTTATTACTTATCTCATTCTACCTAACTCTTAAAAAAATAATTTATTTTTAAAAAAGATAAATTTTTTTTTTTAAAGGAAGTTTAGTTGATTAGAATTTTAAGGTATCTTTTAAAAAACTTGCGCTTCTCTTGAAAAAAACCACTTAGAAGCAATGTTTGGTACCGGAATTACTTTATTCTCTCATACTTTTTTGCTTTGTCATTGAATGATTTAGGTCCGTGTCTCATGGTCAGGGAATTGGAGGGTTCTTCCTTTTGGGGATTAAGAAATACCTTTAATAGAACCCCACGTTAAAGATTCTTATGATAGAATGTCTTCCATCATTTTATTGGAAGTGTTTTTCTTAAAATATTAGAATCACTATAAAGTGATACACTAGTAGTGGAATGAGATCGCAAGAGGTTCCAAACCCAAGTTTATGTAAGAATATAGTGATACAACATAGTTACACAAAGTAAAAATAAGTCAAAAAAATAAAACTTTTAAAATGACTGTTAAACAAGTTTTAAAAGTATTGATGATAGTCTTTCAAAATCGACTATAGGCTCGCAAACCTTAAAGCGGGTTGTATCCTTCGTGGAGCCAATGAAAAGCCTCATGTGGGGACTCATTGTGATGAAGTCTAATTGCTCTTAAGGCATGGCCAAGGATTGAAAGCTAAGCGGTAGGTCGGGACGGGTGACGAGAGATAATGGGTTATCCCTGGGATATATGGCGTAAGAAGGAAATGACTTCATCTCCATGATCCGATGTCTACTCATTGAAGGGAGAAGGATCCCCTACGATTACGGCTTTCCACTTTCGACGAGGGAGGATCTCATGTCAGCGGCTCACTAATTATCCTCTAATAATCGATTGTGATGATAAGAAAAAGTTCCCCTACCCAATTGGGAAATATGTGCTCCTTGTCCCAACGAAAAAGTCATCGTGACCTTTGTGATAAATGCGGCGGTGCACATTGGGTGTTATTATATTGTTAGATTTTTTTTCTAATTTCCTAGGATTATAATTTGTATTTTCCTAGGATTGTAATTTGTATTTTCCTAGGTTTGTATAGCCTAACCTATATAAGGCCTCCTCTTGTACTTGTAATTTACAGTTTTTAATATAAAGACTTAAGTCTTTCTTCATGATATCCAGCGGTCTTTGATTTTTTTCCGCTGCTCTCACGGTCTAGGCATTACAACCACCATATAGCTTCTTTTTCCAGCGAACACCACCGTTTGCCACCAACTTTGTTTTTTTTCCGGGCGAAAACCATAATTGATCCTTGTTTCCTCCCGCGCCCATTGCCCGTGCTCGTGCCCATTGCCTACTGACCTGCGCTCATTGACTTTGCCACGTCAGCAGTTGACCGTTGACTGAAAATTTAACCAGTGCATTCCAACTTATTTTCGCGTCTTGATTCCATTTTTGCTGTCTGTTTTTCAATTCAAAATTTCGATATGCCAAGTGATGAGATTTCTATCCAGACCATGGTTCTTGCTACTTCAGTCGTTGTTCCGCAAACTATTACTCATGTTTTTCCCTCTGTCAATTCGCCTACCTTTGTTTCCAAAGGCAAAGGGAATAATGTCAGACGACATACCAATAAGAAGTCTCTTCTTATGCGAGTTCTGTAAGAACAAAGATCGATACATTGAAACACATTTACACTGTCGGCGTATTTCTTGAACAACGCTGACCCGATTTGAATTATCAGCTATGGACTCCCATTCCAAGTCTGATCCTGCCTCATCTCTCTATATAACAGATCTACAGGATATGGTTAATCAGGTTCATCTTCCATCTTCCAGTGCATCCAACACCACTCTTTCTACGATATCAGGTACTTCTCCTACTTGGCTTCTTGATTTTGCTTGTTGCAATCATATGACTTCTTCTCCTGATGTTGTACATTCACACACTTCTACTTCTCCTACCATATATATAAATGGTTCCTCCTATGCATGTCTCTCATCTTAGTAATGTCTCTACACCAGCCTTGTCTGTTTCTAATGTTTACCATATTCCTAAACTCACTCATAATCTTCTTTTTGTTGGGCAACTCACTGAACTTGGTTTTTCTTTAACATTTTCCTCTATTGGTGTGGTTGTGCAAGATTCTCAGACGGGACAGATTGTTGGGACCGCCCGTAAGGTCGGAATTGTTTGAGCTCATCTTTCTTCATTTACGTCCTCTGTCTCTTTGCTTCTCACTAATCTCGAGCAGAGCACTTCTTCTCTTGCTTTATGGCATTCTCGCCTTGGTCATGCATCTATCTCTAGAGTTAAACAACTAGTTTCTATGGATTTGTTAGGTTCGGTTTCAAATAAGAGTTTTGATTGTATGTCTTGTCAATTTGACAAACAAACTGCTTTACCATTTAATAACATTGTTTCTCATGCTCTTTATTCTTTTGATCTTATTCATTCTGATGTATGGGGCCCCTCTCCCATTTCTACTCGGGTGGGTCACGTTACTTTGTTATTTTTGTGGATGATTTTTTCCGATATACTTAGATTTATCTCTTCAAAAATCGTTATGAACTTTATCAAATATATCGTGACTTTACCAAAATGATTGAAACAAAATTTTCTAAGCCTATCAAAGTTTTCATATATGATAATGCATAAGAATATAAAGCCCATGAATTTACCTCTATTTCTACACGATTTGGTATTGTTCCTTATTCCTCTTGTTCGAGCACTTCGACAAAATGGCAAAATTTGTATGAGCTTAATATATTCTTGATGTTGTTCGTGCTACTACTATTGCCGCTTCTACACCTTCTCGATTTTGGGGGGAAGCTGTTCTTACTGTCGTTTACACCATCAATCGATGTCCTTCTCCCATTGTTCAAAATTAAACTCCTTATGATCTGTTGTTTGGTTCTTCTCCCTCCTATGACTTACTTAGAGTCTTTGGATGTGTCTATTTTGCTCTTCTTATTTGATCGCTAGAAGAAACAAATGAGTCTCGTTCTCAGTTGTGTTGTTTTCTTGGGTATGGAATTGGTCAAAGGTTATAAGATGTTATGATCCCATTGCAAACGTCTTCGTGTTTCTCGGCATGTGGTCTTTTAGAACCTGAAATGTTTACCAAGCGCCCCTCAGTTCCTGTTCCCCTTATTCCCTCTATCGATCCTCTCTCTGACCTTTTTCCTGATGAGTCTCTCACCTCTCTGTCCGAGTCTCCCCCTTCTATTACTGATGTTCCTTCTCATGCATCAATAGGCTTCCCACAGATCATCGATGTGCCCGATCTTCCTTATTTGTGGATCTTTGCTTCAGATCTTCGACTCTCTCATGCACTTAGTTCCAATGCGGTAACTACTCTTCCTTGCTACGCCCGTGACTACCATTCTTCTTCTCTCGCTCTCTCCGGGGGAACCTCGGACTTTTCATGAGGCTTCCTCTAACCACTATGGCGTGACTATGAAGAAGAATTGGATGCATTGCATAAAGCGGAACATGGGATTTGGTTGATCTCCTCTTTAGAAAATGCGCATTTGTTGTAAATATGAGTTTATAAGATAAAGACTCGATCGGATGGCAGTGATGCTTCTGGGGCTCCAGCCTTGTTGCCGAGTTTACTCAGAGTATGAGATTGATTATGAGGAGACTTTTCTTCTGTAATTTCGGCTTTCTTTTATGCGTGACTCTTATTTCCGTTCTGCTGGCTCGTAAATGGCCACTCTAGATGGATGTCAAAAATGATTTTTCTTAATGATGAACTCTTAGAGAGGGTCTATATGAAGCTTCCTCTTGGTTGCTCTCACCCTCACAGGGTTCCCTCACAAAGTATTCGACTCTGGCCCGGGCACTTTATGGGCTTAAACAAACTCTTCGAGTATGGTTTGCAAAGTTCGGGTTCCTCTGTCTCGACATGGTTTTTTCGATGATTCTTTTGATACAACTCTTTTTTTGAGACGGTCTGGTCATGGTATTACTATTCTCCTCTTGTGTGTCGATGATATGAATATCACAAGTGATAATATGCAAGGTATTCAGGATCTAAAGCACTTTCTTGGTCGTCAATTTGAAATGAAAGATCTCGGTCCTCTTAATTACTTTCTTGGTCTATAAGTTTCTTCTTCTGCAGATGGTTATTATCTTACTCGGGCCAGAGTATGCCGATGCGATTTCTCGAGACGGTGTAGCGATAGCAAGATAGTCGACACACCTATTGGGCTATAACTATCACCTCGATTCTCATGATGTGAATCACTGTGCGATCTTTACTCTCTGACGACTTGTTGAGAGTCTAATCTATCTCAGCGTACTCGCCACTGCTATTTCCTATCACGGTTCATATAGTCGATCAGTTTATAGTTTGCCCTTAGATCTCCTATTATATTGCATTGTTCCGAGTTCTTGATATCCCGAAAGTCACCGTATTTGATGAATTAACACCATTTTCTTATATTCTTACGTTAACTCTTGGACGTATTTAGATGCAGTTAGGCGGGTGATCCACCTTGATCGATCGATATACTACATGATATGGCTTTTTCTTCTGGGTGATTCTCTTATCTCTTGGAAATGAAACAAGCGATCGTTATTCGTTCCGACACTAAAAACACCAATATAAAGTATTGACAACCGACTCACTACGGTGTTTCTTTGGATTCGTTGGTTCTTCTGAGATCTTGTGTTGAAGCTGATTCCGCGTAACTAAACCCATTGTGTGATGTCAGTGCTATTGGTGTTCATAATGATGTATAGCTCTTATGAGCGTGCACACTAAAAACGTATTGAGATTCATTGACCGGCCGTTCGTCATTCTGCCTTAGGGTACCTCACACGCCGGTCCCCATTTCCTCTCAGGATCAATTAGTTGATATCTTCACCAAACCACTTCCTTCAAGAACTTTTCGAGTTTTAGCTTCCAAACTCATAATGATTTCTCTTAAACCACCATGATTTTGAGGGGGGATGTTAAATTATTATATTGTTAGATTTATTTTGTAATTTTTTAGGATTATAATTTTATTTTCTAAAAGTTGTAATTTGTGTTTTCTAGGGTTGTATAACTAACCTATAAGGCCTCCCCTCTTGTACTTATAATTCTGAGTTTTTAATATAAAAACTTAGTCTCTTGCAACAAAAGAAAATTACAGATCACAAAACTATCTACAGTTGATCTCTTTCATTTTCATAAGAAATAAACTGACTTAGACATTGGAGAGGCGGCGGCGCACCCCGTCGAGCCACCCTTCTGTGCGGGTTGTATGCTCCGATCTAGCGGAAGCGAAGCGATCCGGTGACTCCAGTAAGCTCCATTGTGCTCGATGAAAAAGTACCATCCATATTCGTCCCTAACTAAAAACATTTTTATCCATTATAAAATTTAGTATTTTTTATTGTCACATGATTCTCAAAAATATAATTAGATTACATGGGCTCTAGTTATTCGAGGTTGGATTTTCTTTTTCCCCTTTTACCTACAATCCCTTTTTAATGGAAGGATCAAAAGTTCTTGCATGCATGCATGCATGTTGGTTATAGAAGGAAAAAAAACATCATGATTTTGATGTGAATATTTGGGATCAATCTTGAAGTGTGGATTCTGAACATTGATCCACTACATCCACTTGTTTGATTCATTTTTTCTCTTAAACAAAAGTATTAAGTGAACTTTTTATTTGTTCTGGCCAGCCTGTAAACCTTTTAGTTCCTTGTGCTAGTTCTCTTCCGATCATAGTGTTTGGAATCCAAGAAAGTGGAAGAGAAAATGGGGGGAGTGGTGGGAAATCAAATTGGAGAGGAGTAGTATCCCTATAGGATTGGGATTGAAGATGACATGCAAGGAATAAATTCAAACAGCTAGACTCAAGAAAACTACCACACAAAATATAAAAGAAAATTATTTAGACATGTTTGGTTTCAATGTGAAAAATATAAAAGAATATCAAAAATGATAAAAAAAAGTTCAAAATTTTACATATTTTAAAATTTCTTAGTCTTTATATAATCGAAAAAAACAAATAAAATAAGTTTGTATAAACATATAAAACTAATTTATTAAGTTTAAACTCATTTTTTATTTTTCTTCAAATCTTTGTTTTTCTACTTTTCTTTTATTTTATTTCCTTATTATTTTCCGATTCAAAGCGAAGCCAAAAAGAGCTATAAAATGCAAGGGGATTCCTTTGCAGGGTTTATTATTTTTGCAGGGACCATGGAAAACCTAGCAGAATCCCTGGTAAAAGCATCGCGTAGATGCTCACTTCATTTGTCAGAGTATGGTTCTTGAAATGGTTATATGTTTGACAATTTTACAACAATTTATTTTATTTAAATCCATTTCTCACAAAATTCATCTTTTTCTTTTCATGGGAAAATGATGCTTTTGATATAAATTATGAGTGATAGACGATATTAATTTCAAGAAGTGTTTTAACCTCTTTAATAGTTGAAGCAAGAATTTTCAAGTGTACTTACAAAGTGAAAAACCTTTTTAAGATTATGATCAAAATCTCTTTCACATTCAAGTCGAATGCGATTTTATGAAATACTTTTGATTTAATTTAATAGGTATTTTAAAAATAAAGTGTTTAGCAAAATTTAGGAAATTTTTTTTTAAAATTAAAAAATCAATTTCATCTTTTTCAAAACTCGTCATCCTTCGACTATACAAGAATATATGGAGCTCAATATGTCTAGAAGCATAGGGGAAAACGCTCTTTTACTAATAATATTACTAGAATTTGATGCTAGATCATTTATAGTTTATGAGATTTGTTTGGAAGTCTTCAATCAAATGAGTATTTTACTGGTAGCCAAACAAAGGGGATTCCATTAATAATTGGTTGTTTTGATCCTATGGAACAACTAAGTGAATTTATACTAGGTTTTTTTAAAATTTCTTGTTAATTTATGACCTGAATTTGATTTTGGATTTATGTTCTACCCAAAAGCTTGCTATAGTTCAATTTTTCTGAAAATAAAAAATTGAGAATAAAAAAAGATCAGTTGTGGTAGCAAAAGGGTTGGAGTCATTGCACTAAAGTATTTTAAATCAATTAACGTATTCTGGTTTATTCCTAACTCTACTTTGTAATCTCTCTATTATTGGTTTTTCTCCTATAAAGGTTTTATATACAAATATTATATTTTTTATTGTACCAAGAACATAAATTAGAATATATACAATTTTATATTAGCGATGATTGAGGACACTCTTGGACTGGATTGTGCCTATCGTTTTTCAAAAATACTTTATAAATAATTCTCCTAAACATGCGTCTCAAAAAATACACTTTTAGTAGAAAATTTATTAAAGAATTTGTGAGAATTTATTTAGTTATTGATAGGGTTTGAAAAATGGGCATGGCCCATACTAGAATCAGTGACCACATGCAGCCTTAATACTCGAGCCTTATAAATCTGGCCGGCACAGAAGGCCGTACTTAGGTCTAGACGATCTTGGATGAATGAAGGTCCATTATCACATAAATCTGATTGTATTTGTGATACCAGAAAATAGAATAACTCCCCAACAGATATCATCCTGTAATCAGACCAAATCTTGTCGATAAGGAAAGAAAATAGCCGCCCAGTCATCGCGATTGAATCTCCCCAATAAGGAAGGAAAGATTATCCCAAATAAATGACTCTTTCTAAATCCATTACCGTCCGATCTTTGATAAGAAAATCCCATCCAATGAACAAGTCCTGAATTACAAGCTGGCCCCAGTTGGACATCTACTATGAATACATGGCCACGGCGGTGAAAATCGCGCGCTTAGGCGCATGCTCGCCGCCACAGCGCGTTGTACCACAAAGCAATCTCTTTTCTCGCGGCGGCAGGCATCGGGTGGCCCGCAGGCGAAGCCTACCCTTCTTCCTTGTTTTGCGAGAGTCACGCGTCCAGGAAGCGAATCAGCGATCTGGCCAATCCTACCTGGCAGCGGACAATCCAGAGCGCATCCCGTGCCGGCCGATCGAGTCCGACGGCGGCCCTGTGCGCTCCGGTCCGGTTCGGTTGAAAAGACATCGTCGTTATAGACTAACTCCATTTAATCTAAAAATACATATATTTTCAAGAAGGTCAAGTGTTAAAATTTAAAAAACATCCAAAAAATATAAGTGATGGGGTTTGAAAAATAGAAGTGACATAGAGCTACTCACTTAAGGCTGAAGGAGCGACCACATAAAACACCAAGCCCCTAGCGTCGGCCCAATAATGATTGAAAACTCCTTTGAGTGATGATGTAAGGATGGTGGGAGAACCACATCCTTATAAATCGGACTAAATCTCACCAATAAGAAGGAAACAAGATAATTCTCAATATTATATCTGCCGAATCCAGTCAAATCATGACTAAGGGGAAGCAGGATGATTCTCGATATATTATCCTCTAGATCAGTGATCAAATCTCAACTAAAAAGGAAGGAGGATAATTACCGATATTTATTACATTGATATCTCTTTTCTAAAAAAAAATCAGATAAAATGATAAATATCATAGTGGGGAAAGAATCATTCTGCCAGGTGAGAATAATATCAACTTTTATAAATCGGTATGTGGTGAAGATCTGCGCTCTTAGGCGCGTATACTCCACGTGCGACTTACGGTGCTTTGCGGTCTCTCTTCCTCTTTCGAAGCGAAACACAGGCGTCGGACGTGTGGGCGTAGCCGCCGCCCGACCCCTTTTTGCTGTTAACTTTGCGAGAGGAGTGCTTGTCCAGACACAGCGGGGTGGCGGGTGCAGCGATCTGCCAGTGAATTGATCAGGGCCTTTGTCGGGCGCGGCGATCCGGGTCGGTAGCCCGGCTGCATGGCTCGTGGGTTCACGGTTGGCTTGTCGTGTCGTATTAAAAGATCGCTTTATAGTATTTGGCGGCATGCAAATTATTCTCATGTAATAGTAACTACGGAAATATGATTTCCATTCTCATCACTGAATAAAAACACTGTAAAATGGCACGTTTAATTTCTTCATTAAAGTTTATAAAAAGATCCACCACAAATAACAATAACAATTGAAAGATACGCTCAAAGCAATTTTCTAATAATAAGATAAAGCATGGAAGCTTAAACATGATAGTAAAATGAAATATTTTATTATTTAATTCGAGCGACTTCACCGTGGAATGATTTTGAAAGAAGAATTGAAAGCACTTCAGGATAATTAGAAATTATTTTTTCTGTATAAAAGATTAAATATTAGAAATTATTTTTAACAACTCATTGAAGAAATGCTCCTATCCTCTAAATCATAAATTTACATATTTTTCTTCCATTTTTTTAATTAATATAATGATTCTTTCAAAAAATATTTAGGTTTTATCTTATTTTTTGTGTTATTATCGTTTTATTGATATTTGTTTTTATCCTTTATTATGATGTTTGGTTTGTCATTGACTTATTAAGATATGGTGTTTTTCAATGTTTTGTTGTAATTATATAATCAAATTTATCAAATTTATTTTAATTTATTATAAGTTTGAATCAATAATTTTTTTTTTTAAGGAATGAAATGATCCCTTTAACTTAAAATTAAATGGCAAAGAAAAGTTATAATAAAAATTAATATTTTATTAGTATTTTGGTTTTACTTGAAATTGGACTTTTCTGATTTGGTCTAAGATGACATTACGTGCCACTTGTCTCCATTTGATGCCAAAAGCAAGAAGGTCCCATCTTTGATGGTGACCTGCATTAATGGATAATCCTAAAAAAACGAAAATTAAAATAAAAAAATTGGAAACTTCAAACCAAAATCAAGTCTATAAACAACCGACCAAACTAACTTTCGTACGAACCATTCCACTTCCCAACTCTATAAATAAGCTGTTCATCTGTTGCCTTCAACAAGACAAAACCAAAACCTAACTCACAGTATCTTTCTTTCTTTCTCTTTATCTTATCATCAATTGTTCTTTAAAGATTCTTGATTCTTCGTTCCTTTCTACATTCTTCATTTCTTTCTTTTATATAAACCCATTCTTTGGTTCTTTCTCCCTTATCACTACTTCTCCGTTGTAAGTTCTAACAAACTGTATATTTCAGTTCATCCATTGGCTCCAGCTTATTCAGGAAAACTCCACGGCATTGCCAAAAATCAAGCCGCCGTTGATTTACATTTGCAAGGGCCAGGTTGTAACAACCTAGTCCTCCGACGTGCCACCCAGTAATGGGTGGCGGCGCAAATCGGCGGCCACCGCCCTGCGGCTGCTTCGTGAGTTCGACGCCACGGCAAAGGGGCCAAGAGCCGCCACGTGGTCTCCATCGGAAAACTGAAGGGCATACGCTGCACGTGGTATATTCCGATTCAAAAAGTCACGGTGGACCACTCATTGCGTTGGCGACAGCGGTCGAGACCTCGGGCGAAGAGCAGATGGTGATCCTCAATCACGAAACCACGGCCGGCCTTACGTCCTCCTCCTCCCATCGTCGAAAGGCCAGTTCAGGGTGACCCTCCAGCGCGGCGAAGACGGCTCCGTCGACCTCTGCGTCGAGCGGGTCGACGAAGGTCGCGGAGAAAACTTCCGGAGCTCGCTGTACATCCACGCCGGCGACGACCCATTGGAGCTGTTGAAGGAGCCGTAAAGGTGGTGAGGCTCATTTGGGCACGTTCAAGCTTCTAGAAGAAAGACTCCGCCTGGCATCACGTGGACGAATTTGGTTGGTGCACGTGGGACGCATTCACCATGGAGTGCACCCGCAGGTGTGGGAAGGCGTGAGGCCTAGTTGACGGTGGGTGTCCACCTGGACTGCGTCCTCATCGACGGTAGGTGGCAGTCCCTTCAGCCACGATGATGATGATCCCACCACTGGTCGGGGCATGAATCGGACGGCTGCGGGAGCAGATGCCATGCAGGCGGTAAAGTTTAAAAAATTACAAGTTCAGGGATTGTCGCCCCAGAAGTTCAGACCAACTGGACCCGGGAACGGGAAGGGAAGGGAGGGATGGGCGCTTTCGTGAAGACCTAAAGGACGAGTTCAGGACCAGTGGATACGTCTACGTATGGCACGCGCTCTGCAAAGATCGTGCTAGGGCAGGTTGGGGCCAAATCTTCGAGATCTTGCAGATCGGCGTCATCGCCCGAAGCTTTCCCCGGGTTGGAAGCTGACAATGGAGGATCCTCGCGGTGGACAAGATCGTCAACAACGGAATCAGGTTGGTTCCGCCGGAAAGCCGATAGGTTGTACGAGGGGCTGCACTCTCATCTAGAGTCCGTCGGGATTGATGGCGTCAAGGTGGACGTTATTCATGTAAGTTCTCAACTTTAATTTAAGTACCAACAATTCCTTTTTCTTTATTTTTTTTTAATTTATTGCTTTTGGTGTTTCTGATGCGATGGCTACTACTCTACTACACTACAGTTACTAGAAATGGTGTGCGAGGAATACGGTGGAAGAGTAGAGCTTGCAAAGGCGTACTATAAAGCATTAACGGCGTCAGTAAAGAAGCATTTCAAAGGTAACGGCGTGATAGCCAGCATGGAGCACTGCAACGATTTCATGCTCCTCGGAACCGAGGCCATATCCCTCGGTCGAGTCGGTGGGTTTAAATACCTTTCTTTTCACCTTTAGGCTTTAATCTTTATTAAGTATTAACTCATCTCCCATTCCCAAGCCTTTTTATCATTTCATAATTTATTAATTATTATTATTATTATTTTTCTAAAACAAACAGGTGATGATTTCTGGTGCACCGACCCGTCGGGCGACCCGAACGGGACGTTCTGGCTACAGGGGTGTCACATGGTGCACTGCGCTTACAATAGCCTATGGATGGGGAACTTCATCCACCCTGACTGGGACATGTTCCAGTCTACTCATCCATGCGCACGTCTTTCACGCCGCCTCTCTGTGCCATCTCAGCGGACCCATCTACGTTTCCGACAGCGTCAACAGCACAATTTCGAGCTTCTCAAAACCTTGGTCCTGCCGGACGGTCCATCTTGAGGTGCCAGTACTGGCCTCTTCCACAGGGACTGCACCTCTTTCAGACCCCTCTTCGACAGCACCACATGCTCAAGATATGGGAACTCAATAAGGTCACACCATATGCTTTAATTGATTTCAATTCTTTATATAAAATTGGAGTTTACCATTTTTGTTAATTAATTGGGTGATTCTATTAATATACCTTTTAAAAACTTTATTTTAGAATTTTGACATTTGCCCTAATTTTGATGAAAATGTTATTTTTGTTTTCTTGCAAAAATAACATGTCTTTTAAAAAGAATGTAAATATATAAAATAAAAAAATATATTTTGTAAAAAATGAGTTGTTTTTAAAAAAATTACAAGGAATGTTAGATTCTCTTTTAACTAAATATTTTTGATTAAAATAACTTTTAAAAGCCTAATATTGAAAATTTGACTCTCCATTAAATTTTCGAATGGTTTTGACAAAAAAACTTTTGTTGATTTCTTGTAAAAATAATATATATTTTAAGAGATAATATAAATATATGAAATGAAGACGGGCATTTGTGTCACAAATATGTTATCCTTCAAGAAAAACTTTGGGTAATGTTAGAATCACAAGTTTTGAATTATAGGATGTCTTCTAATTAATCCTTGGTAAATATAATGCAGTTCACCGGAGTTCTTGGAGCATTTAACTGCCAAGGCGGAGGGTGGTCCCGGGAAGCCAGAAGAAACAAATGCGCCTCCCAATATTCCCATGCCGTGACCGCCATGGCCAGCCCCATGAATGGAGAAATGGAAACGCTAATTCCCGATCTCCATCGAAGGCGTCAACTGTTGCCATGTATGTTCAAAGCCAGAAGCTTGTCCTCCAAAGCACTCCCAAAAACGAGAATTTCCACTAGACCCATTTGATTTCGAGCTAATGACAGTCTCCCCGGTAACCGTTCTCGCCGGAAAGTCTGTTCAGTTTGCTCCGATTGGGTTGGTGAACATGCTCAACTCCGGCGGTGCAATCGAGTCATTAACCTTCGACGGCGAGGAGAATTCCGTCCGGGTCGCCGTGAAGGGGACCGGAGAAATGAGGAATCTTTTCATGGAGAAACCAAGATCTTGTAGGATCAACTTGGGAAGGACGTTGCATTTGCATACGATGAATGCATGGTCATTATCCAAGTTCCGTGGCTAATTCTTCTAACCCCATCACTGATTGACTACTTATTTTAAAGTTAAGAAACACACAGCCATGTTTTTTCTTTTTTTAAATTAACTGTATTTTCCTTCTTTGTTTTTTTTTCTTAACTATGTGTGTGACCGTGACTTGAAGCTCTGGATTTATAAGCAATAAAATACACAGAATATATGGTATTACTTACTACTAGCATTTCTCTGCATTTGCTTTCAAAAAGTGATAGATTCCACTCATTCACTTAATCTGTGATTATGCGATGCTATTGGGCCACCAACAACTTTGGACTGGGCCTCACGGTGTTGGTTAATATAGATGGACCATTTATTGTCCAGTCCAATGGAAAGGGAAAATAATCATATTTGGGCCTGGGACTATGCTTCTGGGCTTAGGTCCCCTACATCTAATGATGAACACACATAACATTTGATTTGGGGTGGCCCATTTTGTTGTTCCAATCTTCCTTAGTATGACATTGACACCGTCTTTGAATATATTATTCACGAAGTATCAGGAAAGGGGAAACTTGGGTATATCTGGTATAACGTTTGAAAATTGTCTTCTTTTTTTAAAAAACACCAAAAAATGTTATGAGAATTTGGAATCTAAGCGGTGCTTATTTTTCGATTATTCCTTATGTAAAGGTTCGTAGTATAGATATCACGGCGTAACCATTTAGATACATCCTCACGACATCCCCAGTAAGTTGAGAGAAAGGCATGCTCTACGTATATATGTTTCTCGTGACATCGTGTCGTAGATCGGATGTTAATAGGCTTGTATTCGTATAGGCATGTAAAGGCGTTTATGCTTAGCGTGAGATTGCGTAACGAAATAGACAAACTTAGCATGGTAAAATAGAATGGGCCGCGTCGGAGTTAGGATCGGATTTGATCTGGGTTTAGCAATTATCGTCGAATCGTAGATAATCGCTTTTGCAGACATGCAAGAGGATCTTTACAATTTGCTCCTTTCTTGTCTGATAGATTGATAGACACTATAATTAGATGGTGTCATCAAAAATTTTTAAATCTGATGTAGATGTGGCCAGCACATATTTGTTTTATTATTTTTCGAAACAATATTGAAAAACAAATGAAAGTTTGTTATTATAAAATATTGTTTTCAAATAAAAGACTGTCTTTTCTTAATTTCCTAGATGTCAAATGTGTTTTTTTCCTCCTCATAAATGGTTAACAAATATGCCCTTAGAATCTTGTTTCACAAGGTTTTTGAAAACAAAAGCTTCTATCTCACAACGCTTTTGGTTTATTGTCTATCAAGGTATATAGACATCCATATCAAGGTATTTTTCTAAAACTAGAAACCGTTCCGTAGTTTCATTCATATATATTTTCCTCCTTACCAACAATAATCGCTATCAATAAAATCGCCTCGTTCAAATAATATTCTGAGATCCCGAATGAATCATCTCAGTGACATGGAATTAAATAACCCAGTTACGAAACCAGTATCCAGCATATATCACGTGTGAATGACTGACGTCGGGATTTAAACCTCTAATTTAGGTGCGGGATCTGCTCCGCATTGAGTCAGATCTTTTGACGGGTCATATTACCTCTGAACGTGGTATGACCTGGGTGTGATAAGCCGTCGATGTCATCAGCTCGCAAACCGCAATCAATGCTCTGCATCGTGGGTGTGAGTCTCGTCGGTGATCATGAAGCTGCAAATCCACTCTTCATGATTGTCTGACGAATGAATCATTGGAATCAGCCGTGATGTTGAGGGATGCCGTCGAGATTTCTTTGTCGATCAAATGAAATATGTCTTCGATATCTTATTCAGGGGTCGTATACTATTCAAATGCTGGGATCATACGAATGAATCGATCTAATAAATAAAATAATGTTTGTGTGTTTTTTATTTTACGAACCTCGTGAAGTAAAATAGTTGAGGTGAATTGAACAGGTTCAAATACGCTTGTTTTGTTCACAAATTGGGATAAATAATTTCAATGAGTGAAAATTACAGTATAATAGAAATGTCAGATAAGTACTTTAAAATCTAAATTTTATTGTGTAATATATTTTAATAATATTATTAAGATATTCATTTATTGTGTAAAGTAAACATGGAGTAATTGCCCTTAAAAACATTTCTAATAAAAATTTAATAAGAAAAAAAAAACAACAAAACTTTAAGTGACTTGTTTGCCACTGTACAATGCTAGGGTGTTTATAGCCAAAGTGTTTTCCCCTATAACACTTCTATCATAATTTTTAAAAGTGATACCATTGTTTTTTAATAACATGTTGGATAAATATAAATTCGATCACTATCTTCCTCAATAAAATTGTTATTTCATAATATCTAGATTTTTATTTGTTTTTTCATGTTTTAGTCATCAACTTGGTTTGACATGTGGTTGTGTCAACTTGGTTTGACGTATGGTTGTCATCGTCTTATTGCAACGTGTGATTATGTCATCTAGGTACGACATTTGTTTGTCGTCGTGAAGCATCGTTTATTTGTATAAGAGCGATTCAAATAAGTAAAGTATATCCGATTATCGACAATAAATAAAATAAATTGTTGTTAATATGCCTCATAACTTGAATCATATGTATTATAGTTACAATAGTAATATTAAATGTATAGGTTCACCTATCAAATATATACATTTTGGCTTTGAGCCGATTCATTATGCTATTAACTTGAATGTTGTTTCATTTTTATTTTATTTTTGTGATTTTGATTATATGTTTTTTTGGATGTATTGCTAATTCAATCAATATAATTGTTTTTCTTTCAAAAATATAATATTAAAATTTATAAAATGACATTTGAAATCTAATCACAAAAATAGGATATCATAATAAATAAAATTTTACCATAAAGATATATAAAATTTGTATTATGAAACCTAAATTTATTATTTTTGATGATAATATTTAAAATATATATATTTGAATTGATCAATAGTATAAATAAATACCTAAAATAATTATTTTATGTTTATAAAAAAATTTACAAAAAATATTTGAATTAATGAATAAATATATATGTATTTCAAGGAAAAATAAATAGTATTTTAGAAATTTTTTAAAACTTTTAAAGTTAAGGAAAAACAATTTTGTATTTTATAAATGTTGGCAAAAATACAAAAAAAAAAAAACACCTTTCAAATGCTTCTCCATTAATCGCTTTAATTTTTTCTTGATTATGAACTTTGGATTCTGATATAATAGTTATTCTGATAACTTAAAAAAAAATTGAAACAAAATTTTTAAAAGCGCTTTTTAAATATTATTAAATACTTCTTTTTTTTGTCGGTCTATGAGGTGTCCCGGGCCGTGCACACATGAAAGACGCCTTTAAATAAGATTATACCCAGACCAATCCTTATTTGAGTCACAATACACCATGGTAAAACTCTACCATGAAAGTATTTTTAGGAACGAAACAATTTGAAAAACATTGACAAACGGGTGCTTAGTTTCTTAGCCTGTGAATTATCACCAGCTAAGCCCAGAGAGATGGGCCAAGGCCCATAAAACAAGGCCTGAGATTAGATCAAACGAGCCCATTACCGTAGTCGCTAAGCAGCAATCGAGTCATGACTCCTGCCTTGTGTTTCCTCTATCCTCAGAAGTCATGAGTCGTAATCCACCATCGACACCGCCAGAAACCCTATAAAAATCCAAACCGGAGAATTCAAATTCCCAAACCTCCTCCAAGTTTCTCTTTCCTAATTCGGGAGAATTGTTGGCCAGTTGAATTGGAATCTGAAACGAGGAGAATTCTATAAGAATTGGAATCGGGGAACGGAATTGTGGAGCTCGATGAATACGTCGCAGTTCATGGACAAGCAAATCATGGATCTCTCTGCCGGATCACAGAGCAACGATTTTATCAACCTCATGAGCCCTGAAGATGACCACTTGACCGCCGGCGGTGGTATGGGTTCTAAGAAGGAAGAGATTGTGCCTAGCTACGATTTTTCAGCCTGTTCAGTACACTGGTTCTTCACACTTTTCGAATCTTGATACAGCCAGTGGTGCTGGAGGACATAGGACTTGGAACTCGGCTGACTCAAGACCAACGCTGGTGTATTGGAAGTAGGAATCTCTCTCTTTATGAACGTGTGAATGATTTTAATTTAGTGTTTTCTTTTCAAATTCAAATACTTGGCGTGCTCGGGTTTGATCGTTGATTCTGCTGTTAGCTTTGGGGATTTTGTTAGGATATTTTTTATCGATGTTTATTTAGTCTAATTTGTTGAGACTACTTATTCTATTTCTACTTGTGAAAAAAATTCGCTCGATTGGTGATTTTTTAACCATTTTTTGTTTGAACACTTTTTTCTTTTCTTTTTTCTCTCTTTTGATCGTCTACACTTGGTGTAATGGTGAAAGCGGAATTTTTTTTATTGATTTTTTTTTTGTTGTTATTTGATAGTTTTAGTGATATTTTAAATAACTCTGGTTAAGTAATTGAAGAAGAGTTTATTCATTTAGAAGATTTATGTAAGTTAATTTTGATGGAACTTTATCAGTAAACTGGTATTTGAGCTTTTTGTTAGCTTTGTTGTTGTTGTTGGTTTTTAGTACGCGTTATTGGTGAAATTAGGCACCTTGCTAATACAATGAGCGTCTCCCATCAAATGCAAAATTCGTTATTGATGAATAATTATTGATTCTGGTGGTAAACTAGGATGTCACAATTCTGTCAATTTTATTATTAAGTAGACTGGACCCCCTCTTACCCGGAATCATAGAAATTCCATTGAAAATTTGAAAATCTGCTGGTGCTCAGTTCCGAAAAGTAGTATTTACAATTTAGAGGCAGGTTATTAAGCGATAAAGTTTAACCGGATTAAGAAACAATCAACTAATCTCAGTTCAATTCAAACTTTTTTGATAAGGCAGTTCAATTCAAACTTTAAATACAATATATTCAATCAAATCTAACCCAATCTGATTTTCTAAGTCTAGGTTGAGTTCAAGTTGGAGGCTTGGGTTTGGATTTGAATTAGACTTCAGTCGGGTTAGTTGCATTATTCAAAATCATCTACAATTGTTTAGAAACCTTGTAAATGTATTTATATGAAAATATATATGGTAAATAAGACAACATTTCAAGATAGCAACCATAGTTTTATTTTTTTCTAAAAAATAAAAAATGTATGATATAATGTAATTTATTACGCTTCTTAAAAATAGAAAAAGAAGATGAATATTATTATATAGTATAATAATATTATATAAACATCAAATCATGTTCGGTTAATTTCAGATTGTTTAATCCTTAGCCCCAACCCAATCCAAATTGAGTTCAGGTAGCAAAGACCTAATCCAAATTGAATTTGGGCTGAAAAGACCCAACACACATTGAATTTGGGTTGAAAAGACCTAACTGAAGCTCAACACAAATATTGAAAATGATTGCACATACCTGCTCAATCAATAAGTTGAGTTTGGGTGGGGTCAGGCTAACCCCGTCCAAGGTGTATCTCTAGTTCAAAGTATAAGTTGAGATCCATATGTTCTGGTTGGTGCACTTTGTTCATGGCTAGGAGTTTGATATGTGGGTTGGTATCATGCCGTTCAATAATACGTCAGTTCTGACTTCTGACTCAGATGTGAACCACTTAATTCAACCAATGTGTGGGATGACTCAAAGTTAAAATACTATGTCTCGAGTTTGATGAGAATCAATGGATAAAAAATAGATGCTTTCTATATTTGTTAGAGGTTGTTCCGGTTAGTCAAGAATAAAATGCATCAACTATATTCAAACTAAATTTATTTTGAAATATTTATTGAATTTCATCAATGACATTTTTAATTATCTTTATGTTCTATTTTGGAAATATACCAATTATAAGAAATCGGTATTAAGGATTTTTTTTTTTTGATAAAATTATTAAGGATAAAAGTTAGTGTGTAGCACTGCTTGAAAGATGTTTAATTTTAACTTAGACCAATTCATAAGCCAAATTTGCATGCTCTTATGACTATTTAGATAATGTCAAATGTGATAGATATTTTATTCCATTAATTTGTTGAATGCATCTAATTGTAATGAGGTTTCAATGGAATGTTGTCTCGTTTGCATTTTATATCGGAATCTTTTGCTCACATGCGGTTTGCTAAACATTCTAATATATTGCGTTTCTATTTGAACTATGTTCTTTGTTTTTCCATTTGGCCCTTAGAATGACTACATAGGGGAGGTTGTGGCTGGAAACTGATTGCAACTATCTAGAAAGACCGTCACAATTAGAAAAAATAAAAATGGGATTTCTTACTCCAAATATCTAATTTAGATTCATCTTTCCATGTATGCTAAATGGAAATATGGGAAATACTATCTTGTATTTATTGAAATGAAGAAGAATTGAGGGGAGCAGGCTAATCAGCGTCTGAAATCAGCGTTCTTCTTTCTTCATTGGAAGGTATCCAATACTCTTGGGAACTTGCTTATCACCTCAATGTGCACACCCACCTAAAACCTATTGATACTGGGTTTTGAGGTCATTCAACTGTGGCTTGGTAACAATGGGTTGATGTCAAGCTGCTTGCATCTGAAATATCTTACTCCACTTATAGTCCCTCATATAAGAGTTAAAATGATTTTCTACTGCAATTGACATTTATTAATGTGCAATCTCAAGCTCTGGAAGTGGAATTGTGAGAATCATAGATTTCAACCGACTAAGTACAGGTTATTTGTCCATTGCTAAACCATGCAAGCCATCAAATTTTCCATTTAATTGGCATCTCTATTGAATCTATGGGAGGACTAGTGGATGGATGATAAATATTGCTGGTGCTGAAACCCCTGTGTATGAGGAATCTTTGGGAAAGGATGTGCTGCTTTTTGCATGACCAGATTTTATACTCACTAGCCTTACTATTCAGAATGGTCATTTCCTAGTCCTACATTAGCATTAAAGTGGACCTATGGTTAAATAGTTTATTGTATCGGCCACCGATCAAAAAAAAGTTTATTGTATCGTCCACTACCAAGATTATATCTTCTAAGATGATCTGCCTATTCAAATTATACCATCTGTACCTATTCAAGGAGCTGATCTCAGGTAATTCACTATATATGATTCATCAAGGATATCCATTTAAAGAATTGGGTAGATTTTGTAAATTTGGGATTGGTATAATGTGTTTATAAACCTGAAGGCTGTACTGGTAATTATAGATTTTCTGGATTGGATTGGGGCTCCTTGACTAGTTTTGTGTGTGGTCTTTTTTGTTGTTTTTGGGCTTTTAGCTCCCTTTTTATACTCCATGTATACTTTGTGGCGCTTTTTGTGGCGTCTCTTTCTTAATATATACTTGCTTATAAAAAATAAAATAAAGAATTGGGTAGAAGGAAAGGCTTGGGTGATCATTGATGGGTTTTAATACTAAATGTTATCAGATATAATATGTATAAACCAGTGATTGTTTTTTTTTTTGTGTTTACTGTGATGATTTAGTCCCAGACCCTCTTCATTCACCATGCTTTTTAGGCACTGGTGCTGATAAACTCCCTTGTTTGTCGTTTAGCTTTACGATGCTGGATGATGACCCACATCGCTGGGTGCATTCTCAGTTCAAAATATGGATCTGAGAATCCTAATAGTCTTTTTTAGCATTATCTTTATTTGCACCTCATTAATTATATTTCTTTGTTAGCTTTGCTGTTTATTGTGTGAACATCACTACAAATATTGTCTGTTGACAAACTTCTATCTGGTACTTTAATGGATGCAGAGTTATGGTTCTCCTTGGCTAACGAACTTTCAAAAATCAGCCTTGAAAAAGATCGAAATATCGATGCTGCAATTGTATCTGAGATTGATCAAACAATGAAAAAACATGCTGATAATTTGCTGCATGCGTTGGAAGGTCTTAGTGCCCGACTTACGCAGCTGGAGACCAGAACCCGCAACCTTGAGAATTCTGTGGATGATTTGAAGGTATCTGTTGGAAATAATCATGGCAGCACTGATGGGAAAATGAGGCAGCTGGAGAATATTCTTAGAGAGGTAGCTTCTTTTTCTACCATTCCCTTAATTGTATTTAAACATTTTGATTGGTTTGGCATGCCTACTGCTTAAGATTAATTCCCTGCCTGGCTCTTCCCTTCTTTCTCTTCTTTTGAGAATGAAATAAATGTGTTAAGAAATGGTTAGCCCTAAATTTCTGAATGAAGAAAAAAACATGATAATAAATGAGCAGTGAGCGCATTCTTATGCTGAGATAAAACCAGTATATTCTGGGGAGCAATGTTTTATCGTAATACAAATTTGGCTTTGTCAGAGTCACAGGTTCAAACCCTAACCAGGCACATTCTGGATGACAAAATGTGAGTTGATTTTTACGATCAAGTGTTATTTTATCATTTGATCTAGACCTAGGTTGATACTCCTTTAATTTTATGTCCTGCTTTATGGCCATTTATTTTCAAGCTTTGCCTGCAGGTGCAAACTGAATTGTACAGATTTTTTTAAGGGATAAACAAGAAATATGGTGGAGAGCTCATTTGCAGCTTGCAAAGCTTCAGCGCCAAAGCAAACCAGCAACCCGAACCAGAACACAGTGACCTTAGATTCTGCATCAAGCAGCAGCTTCTCTTCCTCAATCTCACCCAACCACTTCCTCCACCTGTTGCTCTTCTCAAACCTCCCTGCCTCCCTCCTCCAAATAGCTCCGCCACCTCCCTCACAACTCAATATGCAGTCTCCTGCTCAGCTTCCCTAACAATTCCCTCGAATCAGATTCGCCATCCACAGAGAGGCCCTACTTCAACCACTGGTCAGGCACAGAAACTCCAATAGCAATACCAACTACCACCGGCTCAGCATTTTAAGCCACACTCCGCAGCTCCATCCATCAGCAGTATCAAGCAGCCTCTCTTCCCTGTATTCTCAGCCACCCCAGCTACCTCAACAGCACCACTTCTACTTAGTATTAATCAATCTCTCCTCCTCTTCAGCATCCAACCTCCATTAGGACATCATCCTGAAACATCTTATGTTCCACCTCAGACTTACCCTCCAAGCCTTCAGCAGCCACCCTCTCAGCCATCTTCTGGGGCACCTCCTCTCTCAACAAGTTCCATGGAGCCCACCTTCACACATAATATATGAGCCACCGTCTGTCCAGGCCCAGTTCTGGCTTCTCTACGGATATGTTCCTCACCATCTGGACCTAGTGTAGACCATACTCTTACAGTGGATCACCTCTCTCAATACAGGAGGTAACACTTAATAAAACCACAGCAGCTCTCATCTGGTGTCCAAAGTGGTGGAAGTGGTTACCCGCAGCTCCCAACTGCTCGGGTATTGCCACATGCACTGCCTACTGCCTCTGTGCCTGCTGCTGGTTCTGGTTCTGGTTCCGGTTCTGGTTCTCCTGGAAGTGGAAATAGGGTTCCTATAGATGACGTGGTCGACAAAGTGACAAATATGGGGTTCCCAAGAGACCTTGTGAGAGCGACAGTTCGAAGGTTGACAGAAAATGGCCAGTCCGTCGACCTGAATGTTGTTCTGGATAAGCTGATGAACGATGGGGAAGTTCAACCTTCAAAAGAAGGTTGGTTTGGCCCATTAAACTTTGGTATTTCTGTATAGAAAGAAGAGGCATCTTAACTATTTGTTTCTGGATCATCTATTCTCTGACGGTTTGCCTGGAGATATGAGTGAAACCCTTTCATGCTTTTTGCAGTTTCTATTCCCTCTTTTATTCATGGCATTGCAGAACTTTGTTATTCTTGCGTGTCTGCCTCTGGTTTGTGACTGCTCTCATTTTCTCATTTCTGGCACAAACAATAATTTGAAAACCCGATATCAATTGTTTTTCTAGTTGTCGAGATTCCTACTTCCTATTTGTCTTCTTCTCATCGTCTTTACCATAATTTAACTCCATTGATCCTTCGAGACAGTTCCTCTCTTCCATTCTGGACTTTGTTGCCCCTGTTTGGCAAAGCAGTAATAGATTACTTTTTTTTGTGGGTGGGGGGAAGAATTTTATATCCATATATAGATATGATTTTATTATGGAAATAATCCTTTCCAAAACTATTTTTGAACAATTCCAAATGCCCACAAGACGGGGTAAAAAAACATGTTTATTGATGAATTTTAGCTTGCGGGGTAAATGCCTAAATTTTGGCCATTCGTCTTCATCCGCACTGTTGGTTGCCAATTAGTCCAAGCCACGGTACTGTGAAAGGCTAAGACCCTTCTATCAATCTGAATGTACTCCGAAGTATGAAAGGAACTCAAATTACTCAAAATATCTTTAATGTATTTATTTATATCTTTGAAAATAAAATATTGTTTTTATAAGAAAATGGTAAGAACTTGTTTTTTATCAAAACCAAGTCAAAATTTGAGGAATTTACTAAAATTTTAATTTTTTTAATATTCAGAATTTGTAATTTTATAAAGAAGATATTTTAATCTAAATCAAAAAATTAGCAACTACTTATTTTTAAATTATTAAAATTAGGAAAGATATAATTCTCAGCTCTTTTGCTTTTTTTAATTTTTGACAATAAATATATATTTAAAATATTAAAAATTAACCTCATATTTTTCATACTTGTTCACATTTATCCCTACACTTTAAAATATTAAAATTAACTTTGTGCATTATAGAAAACATGAAAATTGACCTCCAACACTTTCACTTTTTTTTTTACATTTAGTCCTTACACTTTGAAATATTCAAATTATCCACTTGTACTATGACCTTTTCTAGTAATTTTTTAAAAATTTTTATTTAAAAATTTAGATAAAATCTCATTTTATTAATAATTCATCAGATTTAACATAACCACAATGAGAGTATTTTTTTAGTAGTATATTTAAAAAAATGTATTAAATTATATCATAAAAATTTTGTTTTGTATAAAATTATTAAAATATTATACAAATATTGCTAAATTAAATATTGATTTTAGTTTTGAATTTTTTTGGGTAGATATGATAATTATATCTATTTCAAAATTAATTTTCTTAAAAAGTTAGATAAATTTTATTTTTTACAAATAATATATGAATTTAAATATAAAATGATGATGTATTCACTTATAATATTTTATTTGAAAAATAATTAAAAACCAAATTATTATCATAATGAAATTTATTTTTTAATTTTTATAAATTTACATTAAAGAAATGTTAGCTGATGTTATCTTAATATTGACAGGTGGTAAATAAATAAATTTAAAATAAGTTGTTGTTTTAAAATTACCCTTCGATTTTAAATAAATACTTTTTATGTCACATTTGAATAAATAATAACTTATTTTAGCTAAATTAAAATAAATAAAAGGAGTCTATATTTTGAGAAAATTAAATTTTCAAATAAAAATTATCCTATCTACCAAAAAAATAAAATTAACAAAAATCAATCTTTTTGATTTTATCTAAATTTTAGAAAATTTAAATTTAAATAAACATTTGAATACTTGTGAGATTATTAACTTTTCATGTATTTGATTGTATAAGAAGTTAATTTTAATATTTCAAAGTGTACAAACATTGATTATTCAAAAAAAAGTAAGAGGTACAATAGGTTTACTTTTCATGTTTTTTATAGTGCGGAGATTAATTTTTATTTTTTATAATGCAATAGAATACATAAAATAACAAGCACAAGAAAAATTCATAACCCCCATAATATACAAGGAAAGCCATAAAAAAAGAAGCCAGCACCTGCGCTGTTAGCGAGCCTATGACCCGAGAATCCGACGGTATGTAATCCTCCACCCACCGAACCCGGTAGGGAGTAAAGCCTTGAGAAGGTTTGATCTGATGAAAGAGAAATCACATATTCCGAATCTTATATAGTTTTACTTTGTTCATTGCCCAGTCTGAATGGGGCACGCCCTCACGGATTTTGTACTCTTCTGGTAAGGAGCGGGTTCAGCCAAAATAAAGTCTTGTATCAGTGGGGCATGCCCAAAAAAACTTGGGATAGAGATGAGACCCTCCCTGACCTCAAGCCCAGAAGCGTGGATTAGGAGATGGATTCGGCTCCTCATCATCTTTACCACACAAAGGGACATCACCTTCCAGCCATCCGAAACCCCTCTTTTTAGGTGCATTATAAAGCTAAAGCACTCGCCCAGCTAAGCTTCCATGCTAAGAAACACACTAGGGGCGCACAACTATTCCGGCATATTCGGGAGTTTGTTCTTCTACTGCATTATCCTCCAAAAGAGCCACATTAACCTTGATAGTATATTGGCCCTTCTTATCCCCTTTCCATAAAAGTCTCAAAACAAGCTTAAGAAATGTTGAAGACATATGGAAGCCTCCCGATTGTTTGGGGGTCCTAATAAAATTAGGTTTCAGCTCTTCCTTTATGTCGTCCCGAACATCGGTGACCCTGCTTTCTTGCGGATACGCTAGAATTACTGTACAAGGTTGGGAACTCCACACTCAGAAGCACCCTCCCCACCTGGCGATCCTCCATAAGCAATTCTTCTTCCGTTCCCAAGGACAAAGGAACTATCCAACTTCAGCTGCTCATTCTCCTTACTAATGTCCTTCTAAAGACCCACCTCCACTACCCTAAATTTTGGTAAAACCAACCTCCTTGCTCAACTTGGTACATTTTAGCCTGATTACCCCTTTCTAGATGGAGTACTCCTCCTCGGTAAATCTCCAAACTCATTTACCAAACAAAGCCCTATTTACAATAGAGAGTCTTCGGATGCTTAACCCACCTTTCTCTTTGGAGTAGCACACTATGTCCCAACTGACCAGGTGTATTTTATTTTCCAGATTCCCACCACCCCAAAGGAAATCTCTTTGGATCTTCTCCAAGCGTGACAATACACCCTTTGGAAGCCGAAATAAGGATATTATGTAAATGGGCAGGTTTGATAGGATACTTTTTATAAGTATGAGCCTTTCCCCTTTTGAAATGTACTGCATTTTCCAAATGGCTAACTTCTTACGAAACCTCTTCAACTGCTATGCAAACATAGAGGCGAGTTCTTGGTGCTTGGTAGACCACAATAATTTGTTGGTAAAGTTCCTATATACACCACTGACTCAAGACAAACCCTCGATATCATCCACATTCCCCACAGCCAGCATTGAGCTTTTGTCTAGGTTAATTTTTAGGCTTGAAAAGGCTTGAACCCTGATAAGTGGATAAGATGGACCATTTGATCCTTGGAGTCTTGTAGAAGACAAGTGTGTCATTTGCAAATAGTAGGTGGGTAATTTGCACCTCTTCCCCTTCTCTATTAACAATCTTGTAGCCCGACAAAAGACCTTGTTGTGTAGCTTTGGCCACCAACGGAGAGACTTCACTAGTACGAATCGAGACAAGGGATACCTTGCACAAGATCTACAAAAGCTTTTGAAGAAGCTGCTGGACTTCCATTAATCAGTATAGAGAAAGAAGCGTTGTAATGCACCATTTCATCCAGTTAACCCACTTTCTCCCAAAACCCATTATGTGAAAAACCTCAAACAGAAATTGCCAATTGATACTATCATAGGCTTTTTCAATGTCTAATTTGCATAAGATGCCCCTTTCTTTCTTCCTTAACATAGAGTATCATCACCTTGTTTTATTTATTAAAGGAAGCTCCAGGATCTACTGACAACATTATAAGCTCATTAACCAACTTGTCCATAGCCTTTTAATCAAGTTTGTGCTAAAACTTTAGCCAGTAGCTTGTAAAGGCTTCCCACCAAACTGATTGGCCTGAAGTCCTTTAGGTCCTCTGCCCCCCCTTTTTTTGGTATCATAACTATGAAAGAGTTGTTTAGACTTTTTACAAATTTGCCCGACTCATGGAACTCTTTGAACATCCTCATCCTTCACCACCTCCCAACTAGACTGCCAAAAGGCTATTGTGAACCCATTCGGGCCAGGTGCTTTATCCCCATTCATATATGTCAACGCATATAGTACCTCCTCGATTGTAAAAGGTAATTCCAAACAGATAGCTTCCAAAACATATATTCTTGAGAAGATCAACCCTTGAATATTGCCTCACTCACGAGGTCGATATTGGGGGCCTGAAAGCACCCGACAATATCACTTCGCAGGAGAGGAGCATATAGGCAAGCACATTGATTTTCATTTTTTTATGTGGTTATGCCTCTTGTGTGAATTCACCATCCTAGCAGAAAAGCTTGTGTTTATCCCCTGTTTAACCAAATCTCCATAGATTTATGTCTCTAGAACATTTCACCTCCATTAAGAGCCCACCTTTTAAAATCATCACTAACTTTTACTTTTGCTTCCATCTCATCTAAACAGAGGGGACGTTGGGTTTCAATATTTTCCTAGTAGGCTAGGGTCTTCAAGGAAGCCTTCTTCCTCTCCTCCACTATCCCAAAGACTTCTTTGTTCCAACTTTTAAGATTGCATTTGAGGACTTTCAGCTCTTCCCTTAGCACAAAACTGCCTAGGCCTACAACCTTAATGCTCTACCATTAGTCCCACTCATTCGACACTAGGAACCTATCCAGCCTAGCCATTTTCCTATTATTCAACCCTCGTTTCCACGTGGGCCATTTTATGAAGGTGGCGCCTGAATCCGAAGTCCCGTTGACTACTCGTCAACTGCGGAAACTCTTCGTGAATGTCGGGTGACCCGGAGCCTCTCTCCACAATCGAAGCTGAGTCTCCTTTGTCTGCAGGGGCTGCGAAGTATCTGAGCACATGCTAAACAATCGATATAACATTATATGAGTGAAAACGACCTCTTGGTATACTAATATATATACTCATCCAGCATCTGTATATGTCATATTTTCAAGAGTTAAATTTTACTCTTACTCTGACATATATTAAAAGTTTAAAACATTCTAATACATGTCTTGTCATAAAATCAAAACCCATGCCGACTTTTCTTCTAAAGCGGTCTCTATGATGAGCGAGTCTCGTCGCTCCACAGTACGAAATAATATAATTTTCTCTACAAGGTGAGCTAATGCTTAGTAGTGGAATCACGCAGAGTAGGTTACTCTTACCTAAGTGCATATGCAATGCTCAAAAGTAAACACATTCAAGCAAATTTGTGATCCTACTTGAATATACAGAAATGACCAAGCCGTGTCCAAATTACATAAGCGACTCTCTGCACTTGCCTAAGCCATGTATGAGAAAACATATTTTTCAAAACAATTTTTGTTGTTTTCGAAACTATACTACCGAAGTATCGGTAAAAAATTATGGGACTACCCTCCGAGGCGAATGTGTTGGAGAACCTTCAAAAACAGTCATGGTCTTCATCCGAAATGATCACATTGGACCATCCTCCCCAACCCGATGGAAATTCATCTTTGTGTTCTTTCAAAAATGTTTTAAGTTTTTTTCAATTTTTCATGTCATGCATACACCTAATTTATAGGATACCCCGGTGCATATGAAAATGCATTTTTTCGAATATTTTTACCTGATATCATTACCCTTTTCTTATATCATTTAGGAGTCTTGCACATGTGTTAAAACTATCATTAATAATTTGTATGACTTCTTCCTGTCTATTTGGTATTTTCTGTGCGATTATATTCATAGGTGAGCATCAGATGGCATAAAGCTGCATGGCTTCGTAAATCATCTGGTGGCTCTGACTGGTGTACTGCTGTTGTGACGTAAATGTCTGGTCATGCATTAACCTATCAATTTCCACACAAATCAAGCAATTCTTTTCATCAATTCCAAGCACCCAACATTGGCGTTTTAGTCAATTTCCCTGAAACCGGGACTGTTTTACAGTCCCCAGCGAAAACAAATTAAAAATTTGTCCTGGGCAGCCACTCCTCTACATCGGTTCCTCTTGGTGGAATCAATTCCCATGGCAATTCAGCCTCATACCCACAAAAACAATTTAATGCATAATTTATGAAATAACACCCAAAAGCGACTGACACGATCCACGGTACATCACGGGCCATCCATTTGAGCTTCAAAATTTTTACACTCAGGTCCCAAGTTTTGAGACCGATCAAACTGATCCTCCACGGTCTCGATCAACAAAAAAGCATCCCGACAAAGTACTTAAATAAAGTAAACCGATAGGATAAATCACCCTCGCGAGGGTTGTCCAAAACTCCTCAAAATCGGAGCCTGAAGTGTAGGCCTCGATGCGTGGGCGGGCCCCATGCTGTACGAAGGATTTGGCGGTCGGATCGCTCTGAATCTGAGAGAGAGTTGAATGTTCTCACCCATTACAAAATCGCTGAATTTTCACGTTACGCACTCTCACTTTCTGGTTCTCTCACATTTTAGTCTCTTTAAGGTGGGAAGACAACACTATACACTATTTTATCTTTTCCTCATTTAACAATTTAATTAATTCCCGTCGTCAATTCGCCTTTAGATTTTCTTGGCTTTGTATTTATCTGGCCGTCCGATTAAATCGTCTACTGCTCGCGAAACATTTCTCGGCGTAGTGCGTATTTATATGTGACTTTTTGTCATGCAATCTCATTTTTAAATGCGGAAACTTCGATGTGTTAACTAGATTTCGCGAGACGATTCAGCGGTGAAATCCGCTTTGTCATCAAAAATTTAGATAATAAATTGGTTTAACCCGAAGTACGATTTCTTATTTTTAGGGAAATTGGAAATTTAAGATGCTACAGAAATAGTAGATCTTTTAACTCCAACTATTGACAATGCGGGGAAAATCTCCTCATTGTACTAAATATCATTTCCTTCTTTATTTATTTTAGGGAAACTAGTAACATTAGAATCCCCTCCAACACGCAGATTCCCCCCCTCTGGCCTCGGATGGCCTGCCTAGCTCCTCCCACAGGGGTCCCCATGAGCACTCGAAGGAGGACCATGGACACCTAAAAAGACCTAGGTGAAACTATCCTCACAGTTCTTAAATTTTCAAGAAAGCGAGAATTAGCTTTCCTCAACTACAAGCAGCTGCAGCATCCTAGAATCCCATAAAATTAACACACCTCTAGACGCCCCCTGCGCCTTAGACGCCACCCAATCCATCAATCTCCCAGCTCCTAGACTTATAACCAGGCTACTAGAAACACTTTTAAGTTTTGTTTCCTGAACACATATCAGATATGCTTTGTGAGTTTTGACAAGAGCTTTTATCATAGTTCTCTTCTCCCTATTATTTGCCTTTCTAACATTCCAAGAAATAATTTTGATGTTTGTCATGAAAACAACATTGGCCCCTTGGTTCTCTATTTTTAGTTCTTGATTTTGATCTCCCTTCATGCTTTCATTTGTCCGCTTCCACAGTTTCTTCCAACCGATCAGCGCTTTGTCGATTCATACACCCCTCTGCCTTTCCCTTTGTTTATTCTCAGTGAAACTCTCTCCATCAATTCTAGGAAGAAGTCCCCTTCAAAGCTTGCAATCGACATTTTAACATGTTAGGGCTAGTTTTAATATTTTAAAATGCATGACGTAAATGTCAACAAGTATGAAAGTGTTAAGGCTAGTTTTAACATTTGAAAGTGTAAGGAGTTGCATTTTTCCTTAAAATTAATACACATATCAATGATTTAAGTGAGTATCCGACATAAATATGTTTTTTAATGACCCATTCACTTGACACATTACAAAGTTGCAACATTGCTTTCATGAAAACTCAAGCCTGTGGATTTATTCCTTGCTCACGGGTTCCGATGGCTTACTTAATTCATGCGCATTAGTTCCCGACATAAATATGTTACATCTTAAATTTGAACCATACACCATTCATAAATAAAATAAAATACAAATTGTTTGAATAGGCGTGTTCCAGTGGTTAAAAAATGGGCGTCAGGAGGAAAGATGTCTACAGGATTTCGAGTATGAGGGGATAAATTTGGTTTGAGTCGTAGGTAGAAAATAAAATTGTGAAATATCGCCAGCATCTTATCGTATAATCACAAGAAATAAATGATCTTAAAAAAAAAAAAAAAGGTTTGAATAATCAAATTATACCCTAGTTTTAAAAATGAAAATTAAGGTAATCCTTCAATTTATTATATATATATATATACTATTTATTAATTTTGGATATAATTTTGATAAAAACGTCATTTTTATTTTTTTGTAAAAATAACCAAAGATAAAGTAAATATGAAACTAGAGAATAGAGATTTTGTCAAAATATATTTTATATAAAAAAAAACATAGGAAATGGTTAATTCACGAATTTAGAGTTTTTGATGCATTTTAACCAAAATTTTGTGTATATATATATATATATATATATATATATATATATATATATAAGTCGACAACATGCAAATTGAACACGACCAAAATCAGATCGGCACACCAGTGTAATTTCAGAAAATAAGGGGTCAGTATTCAATTTATAGGATCCTATTGGGTGAAAAATTTAAATCTCTAATTTCCAGTTTCGCCCTCTCCCCGGTTTATTTACTCATCGTTCTCCTTCTGGAAATAGAAAAAGAAAGAAATATAAAACAATAAATAAACAACAATAATAAAAATAAAAATCCTATTTGCTTCTTAGGAGCTTCAACCCCAGAGGGAAGGCAGCCAAGGACACACCCAAAACCCCTCGCTCCCACTGCCCTTTTCCAATCATTATCTGAAGGAAAAATCTTCACACAGAGACCCTCAATTATCTGTTGTTTGCAATCTTCGCCCCTTTTCGTTCCCGCGGAGATTTTGCTTACATATAAACCTACGTATGCTCCGGCGATGCCCTTCCGTTGATTCGCCGGACTGCATCCGCTCGCGCCTCGCGAAACGTCGACGTTTAGTAATCATTGGACCGGCGCGGGCATTTGATTCTGGATTGTTCCGCGCGTTTCTGTAAGGCTTTCGATTTTAGATTTTTGTTTTGTTTTGCATTTCTGGTATTTTATTGTTGAATATTGACCTACGTTTGCGATTATTGTTGATGATTTTTTTAGGGTTCTGAAATTAGATTAGGTCTTTGCAGCGGAAAGTTTATCTTTCTTATTTTGTTATTGTGTGAAACCCTTGGGTTTTGAGGCTTAGGTAGCGGTTGGTGATTGAACCTGGTCGATTAGTGTGTTTGATCGATTTTCTTTGTGTTTTACTCGAGTTTGTTGATTTTGCATGCTGTGAATTTTTGTGATGAATTTCTGGTTGGGTCTGGATGTTTGTTGGTTGCTGAATGCAATGTAGTGACGAGAAGTTTTAGTTTGGGCTGGCTTTCTTAGTTTACCAAGGTGCAAACTAGTGAGTGACGACGATTAAATATTGCATAGTAATAAATTTTGGATAGTGGTTTGAACTTGTGTTTGCCCGGTGGATGAATTCCATGTGGTTACATTGGATTCTTACTACCTGAAAGTGTTTTTTCCGCTACACCTGTTGGTATTTGAACAATCCAGGGGATAAATCTAGGTTGTTTTTGGGAAGGTTCTTGTTTTTATCATTTTTGGAAACCTTGAATCTGTGATTGCATCAGTCTTCTTGCCTCATTTGCTCAATACGATCAATAGGGGCTTACTGATATGGAAACCTAATTTATTCGTTGCGTTCAACTTTTGGTTTTGCCTATAAATGTTAAAAAAGAAAAGAAGTAAAATAAAGTTCTCGAGCTGATGTCCACACCACATACCAGTTCAACTTGTGAGTAAATTACATAGAACCTTTTCATGATCTGAATAAGACTTCTAAATCAACCCATTATTTGTGTTTCCGTCATTTTCTTAAAATAAAAAATCGGTGGTAGAAGATAAAAAAAAATCTTAATGTGATAAGAGCTTAATACATATGCCTTAGAGACTAGATTGGAAATAGAAGCAAAAAATTGCATTGGAGGAATAAGCAAGACTTATGGTAAAAATTATAGGTCAAATTTGAACTGGAAAATCATTTGGATAAAATAGAAAACTGTTAGCGCCTTGCATTTGAGAAGCAGAACTACAATTAAAAATTATAGGTGAAATTTGAACTGGAAAATGATATGGAGATGAGTGGAAAACTATGAGCAGATCATCTCTATGGGTGCCTAAATCTGTGCTCCATGGGAAAGAGCAGGCACTGATAGTTTGAAAGTTGTGTCAAAAAGCTGGGTGCTTTGGCATTCTTGTCTTTTCTTGAGTAAAAGCCAATTATTGCTCGATAAAAGATCCTAACAAAATGGAGGGCACTATCCTACTATAGTGGGAAACATACAAAGGAGCACCCAGTGCATTAAGAAAGAAATATGAGTTAATGAGCAAGCTCGATCACGAGAGCTTGTAACAGTCAGGGCATTAAGGTGGATGGATGTTGGCTCAGCTGAGTTGATCGGGCTTAGTGGGGAAAACAGCTGGCTTGCCCTGCCCAATTTGGAAGTTGAGTCTCAGCGTCACGGTGGCAGGGCAGTGCGTGGCTCGCCAGAAGCGGAGGAAGCCGCGTGGCGAAGCAGCCAGGCACGTTCACCTCCCGCTCCGTCGGTGGAAGGATTCGGTCGATCCTCCACGAGGCCAAACAAAGCCCTACCCCATTTGCTCCTGTCTGAAATCCACCTTTGAAAAATTAAAATGATTAAAAAAAAACAAAAATTCCATTTTGCTGATAAAAAAAAAAGGTTGCTGTGGGGGTTTGATAATGTCCCTTTTAGATTTCACAGAGAGATTGGGCACGTTATGAATCTAGATTTGTGTCCATTAAGCATCTTAATCTTAGATCTATTCCAATCCACTGGTTGAAACATGGGTATGTGGCATGAAATGGTGTGCGGGAGCATGGTGAATATTACGAAGTATGATCGGGGAATGGTGATATCTAGCATATGCACTAATACATATTCAAATTAAAATTCTGGACATGTTAGGAAGCGTTGAAACATATCTAGGGTGTGAACATGTCTGTCCATCCTGCGAAAAGAAACAACTTCTGTTTGAAGTGAAGGTTGCTAGACCAATACAAATTTCTGGTGCCCGGTTAATCCGCACTTTTGGTTTGTGTCGAGTATATGCGCATGAGCGGATCCTATCTAGCATATTAAGTAATGAAATTGTTTCTCAATGAATTGTCTTATAAATGGTAACTTATGTGGGTGCTTTACTAATAATAAAGATTTTAAAACCACAGTGATTATTTTTATTTTTATCTTCTATTTTGGTAAACATTCCATGAATGCAGTTCTACCTTAAAATCATGTCTCCATATCCAAAGAACAATGCACCATGACCCAGATCTTTTTATATTTGTAATCAAGTATCTGTAATTTTTGCATGATATTTTTTATAGGAAAATTTTTGATTATATTGCATTGTGGGCTCCATAAATTTAGCTAGTTATCTTAGTTTTCAGATACATCAATGCTGACTAGAATTTTAGCAAATCTGCTGTAAACATTTCAGACGAAAATTACATTACCCATTATGGCAAATATAAAATTTTGACTTATTAAGTTTTGTTAAGGTTTACTCTCCTAATCTATTTTGGATTCTTTTTCTTCTCTCATTAGTCTTCTAATTTGGCAATTTCTAACTTTTTATTTCCGCTTTTTATTCTTATTTGGAGTATAAATATGTATGTTCTTCTTTTTGTAAGTCAATAAGGAATACAAAATTCTTTTCTCGACATGGTATCGAGCCATAAAAGGAGTTTGAGAATGTTAAGTTTAGGGTTTATTTGTGTGGTCAATTCCGCGACCATCCAGCAGTGTGCCTCACTCGGTCATTACACTGCAATCATGAAGCTTCTGGAACTCTCTGACCACCGTCGAGACAACTGTCGGCGAGCCCCTTGCGCCGGTAGTGGACCTCCACGGGATCGCTGAACCTCGCTCCCCATTGGTGCAAAAATCTCCGTGCTTAGTCCGCTCCTCCATCATGGCTGACCGCAATAGCGTGGTAGCTTCCGATCGGCCGAACTTCACCACGATCGCTTGCCGCGATTCGAAGCCTATGTCCACTGGTTTTACGATCGACACACCGCATCACCCTCTTTTGCCCATTTTCTCTTGGCTTGACATATACTTTTAGATTCTTTTTTGATTTTTCGGTCAAGTTCGGCCCCTTGAAGCCCTTCTCACCATGCAGGTTGTTTTGTTCTTCTGAAATCACGGATTGGTAACCTGTGACTCTCTACTAATTTCTCATCTCTATGGTTGAACAAGGTGTTTCTATAGCTGAGAAAGATGTCTTTATGGCTGCGAAAGGTCAGACTTTTAATTCATTTGTTTTTGGAACTCTTATGATTACCTTGGATAAACTCACGGGAAGCGATAATTATCAATCATGGGCAGATTCTATGGACTTATGATTTATTGGTAATGGTTGTGAGGATCATCTTACTACTACGGACACAAGTATATGCTTGAAGATCAATGTCCTCAGTGGCAAAAAACCGATGCTTTACTATGCAATATTCTCTGGCAATCCATTGATGCCAAAACTCTATATCATATTGGGGCCTATAAAACTTGCTATACTCTCTGGAATTAGGTGAAGAAATTGTACGCTAATGATATTCAACGTCTCTACCGGGTAATATCCTCCATTGCTAATTTGAAACAGCTCGGTATGGATATATTTTCTTATGGTGGACGAATGTCTGCCTTTAAGGATGAACTTGTATCTATCTTGACAAAGTCTTCTAATACCGAGACTTCACTGTTAAAGATGGATTGCGTCTTTATGGTCATTCTTCTTCTTAACCTCGGGCCAAAATTTGAGAATATTCGGGAACAAATACTCACTGGAGTTGTTATCTCAAACTGACAGGTTTCGGCTTCTACATTTCGCCATACCTTCACTGCCACTTAGTCCATGCGCTATGACATTACACCGGACACTTTTGTGATGGTTTCTCAGTCTCATTCTCAAAGTGATTCCAGAGGTTGACGCGGTAGCAATCGAGGTAGAGGATAACGTCCTCAATGCACATACTGTCATGGGCTTGAACACATACTGTCATGGGCTTGGACACATAATGTCATGGGCTTGGACACACCCATGATCAATGCTATCAGTTACATGGCCGACCTCCCCATACTGCTCATTTGGCTTAGTCTTCTGATCATTCAACGAGTTCGAGTTTCATTCTCGTGAGCCCATCCACACCCCGTGGGGTCATTCTTATGCCCGGGGCGAGACATGAGAGCACCCCTGTCTCACCTGAGCAACCAAATCTCCTCCATTACTCGTTGCCTGATGTGGTACGCGTCTTTACTCTTGCCATACACATTCATCTGCACCTTGGATCCTTGATACTGGAGCATTTGATCATATCTTTGGTAATAAAGACCTTTTTTCTTCTTTTACCTTTCCGTCTCTTGCCTGCACTATTACTTTATTACTGTTCTCAAACTATAGCTAAAGGCATTGGTTCTAGCTTGTCCTCTCCCTTCACGCCTCATTTTTGTACTTTATGTTCCCGATTTTTAATTCATTCATTAGTAAGTTGACTCGTGACCTCTATCAGGTACTTACTTTTCACACAACCAGAACCTCGTATGACCAAGACGGCAAGACGACAGAAGGTGATACGGAGTCACAAGGCTCTTTCACCTTCGTCGCCTTTGTTCCACTCAGACTTCATGGTAGCTCCTTCCTCCACAATATTCTCACATCCAAGTTCCTCCAAGTTTCTAAGCCGGTCTCTTGTACTCTTTCTAGCCTATCTCGCCGAGTGTGAGTCATGTCAACAGTGGGAAATGATACTCTAGTCTCTGCCCAAAGCCGCTAGATCCCCGTATTAAAAGCTCCACTGAGCCTGTCCATTAATCGATGTTCGGGGGTCCTTCTGTGTCTACGTTTATTTTAGGATTTGCTATTTCTGTTACTTTTATAGATGCTTATTCTTGATGTATTTGGTTATTTTTAATGAAACTTCATCAAGGTCATCTTTAAAATCATCCAAACTACACTAATCAATACTTTAATCATATTTTAAGATGATAATGTAAAAGAATATTTCTCTATGCTATTATCTTCTTTTGAGGTCTTCCCATGGGGATTTTTCAATAATCATTCCCAGGCTTACACTCCTCAAATGCACTGAGTTTAGTCGAGTGTAAGAACCCGATTACTTTAGTTTGAGACACTTGCACTCTCCAAGGCAACATATATTCTCAATGCTTTGGGGATGCTATCTTAGTCGCATGTTATTTGATTAATCAGACAATTTGCTGCAGACAATCTGACCTTTATTTCATCTTACTACCTAATCAATCTCTCTTTGTCTTCCCTCCTCGTGTCTGGCTCATTGCCTCTACTACATTCTCACTCTTGTGTGCGATAAATCCTCACCCAAAGCCACAGAGTGTGTCTGGTTAGCCTTTAGTCTTCGTGAGGTTATGAAATGTTATTCTCCGACAATAATCTCTACTTTATCTTCGCACGTCACCTCGAGGATTCCCTCATTCTTCTCCTACAACATGTCCTCCTACTCCTGATACCATTCATCCCTCCGCCTTACCATCTCCAAATTTCTTCTCCCACCCACAGATGTCGTGACTCCGACCCTTCAGTTTGTACGCCACCTCGTCCTCCTCCGGCCTCTGCTGAAACATCTCTATGCCACGCTTCATCTCCCCCCCGCTTTGCCAGAACCGCTTGATGATCTACCTATCGCATTCGGAAATAAGATTTACCGCTTTAACCCACATCCTGCTTATAATTTTCTTCATTTTCATCGCTTATCTTTACCGTACTTGCCTGCTTTCCACCTCGTCTTCTGTCTCTACCCCTAAAAGCACTAGTGAGGCACTCTCTCATCCAGGCTGGAAACATGCAATGATTGAGAATGATTTTTCTCATCTTAATTAAACATGGGAGCTTGTTGCTCTTCCTCCCGGGCGGTGTCTTTCATCATCGTCATGGTTTATATAACAAGGTGGACCTGACACAGGCTTGATCGCCTTAAGGCCCTGCTTTGGCTGCTGGCAAGTACACTTAGCACATGTGGCTCCTGACTCATTATGATACTTTTTCTCTGGTAGCCAAGATTGCCTCTGTTCGCTTTTCTTTCTATGGCTGCTATGCGCTCATGACTCATTTTTCAGTTGGATATCAAGAATGCCTTCCTTCATGGTAATCTCGCCGAGGAGGTTTATATGGAGCAACTGTCTGGTTTTGTTGCTCAGGGGGAGTCTAGTTTGGTATGCAAATTATGTCGTTCCTTATATGGTTTGAAACAATCTCCTCGAGCCTCACACTCCTAGCTTGTTCAAAGCGTTTGGACACGCATTCGCACAAGAGAATTACTCGTTTTTTATCATCATACCTCTAACGGGACAACACATTTACCTGATTATTGTGGATGACATTGTCATTATAGGCAAAGAATCAGATGATATTTAGAAACTCAAACAAATTCCTCATCACTTTCGACAAAAGATTCGGGGAAACTCAAGCATTTTTAGGCATCAGGATAACTTAGTCTAATCTCTAGTTATTTCTCGAGGAAGCGATACCTTTGATATATTTATGCATTGTGTATGTCGGACTCCAAGTCGTAGTTCGTAGACACTCTTATAGATCCAATGTCAAACTCAGACTGTGTCGTGAGAGCTTCTACGAGATCGAGGAGATATCGACCGACTTGTTGGTAAACCGAACTATCTTACTATCACCTCACTCACATTTTTTCCCGTGAGCGTGAGAGTTACCAGTAATCGTGAATCACCTCGCGACAAATCATCGATGTCGTAGCCGTATTCTCCGCTGGCACAGCACAAAGGCTTATGGCGCAGATAGAGAACGCAGGTCATACCCAGATTACGGGCATGCTGATGCGATCGCGCATCACTCACCTACGTATAGACGCTTTATATCGTGGGTATTGTGTGTTCAGGAAGAAGACGGTAAAAACTCATTGTTGAACTGTGAGAATCTTTCACGCATCAACATTAAATGCATTGTTACAACATTATAAAAAGTTTGGAAAGGCTGACCTGTTGTGTAACAAAGCCATAATCACAAATTTAATATACATCATATCAACAAATTATCTCACAAAGATCGATAAAACAACAAACTCCTAAAACCTTTCAATACTTCAGTTGCAAATTGTACATTCCCAACTTGTCTAATAACTTCTCTATCATCGGGCCTAAAGAGACCTTTGTCAAACAATCATTGTTGCCTCCATTGTCAGACATAAGTAATCTTGATCACCCCTTCTTCAATTTTTTCCTTGATGAAGTGACAATCTACATCCACATGTTTTGTTCGATCATGATGCACTGGGTTATGGAAGATACTTATAGCAGCCTTATTATCGCAAAACACTTCTAATGGACTTTGTAGTGGTACTTCCAATTACACCAAAAGAATTTTCAGCCATAAACCTTCACAAATTCCTTTGTGCCATCAGACCCCGCCCTCGCCCCGTGATTGCTTCACAATCACCGCTTTTTGTTCGCCCATGTCACTAAGTTCCCTCAAACAAATGTGCAATACCTTGATGTAGATCTCCTATCACTTACAGATCCAACCCAATCAGCATCCGTATAGACTTCTATTAGTTGGTTTTTAGTTTTTTTAAAAAACAAACCTCTACTCGAAGTCCCTTTGAAATATTTGAGAACACGATAGGCTGCCTCCATGTGAGTTTCTGGGCAGTGTATATATTGACCTGATGCAAATTAATGCAAATGTAAGTATCCGACCTAGTGTGAGATAAGTAGATTAATTTGCCAACCAAATGTTGATACTGACGTTTCTCCACCAGAGTTCCCACTGAATGCAAATCAAGCTTCACACTTGGATCTACTGGAGTGTCTACTAGCTTATAACCTAGCATCCCGGTTTCCTTGAGAAAATCTATCACATACTTCCGTTGAGACACATAAATTCCACTTCTATTTCGAGCAACCTCCATACCTAGGAAATATCTCAAGTTTCCTAGATCTTTAATTTCGAATTCTAAGGCTAACTGTTCCTTTACTCTTCTCATCTCAACCAAATAATCTTTTGTCAAAATCATATCATCTACATAGACAATAAGAATAGTAATCTACCTAATGCTTGTTTATAGAACAAAGTGATATGACTATATGCTGTTTATAACCATGCTTTCAACAAATTTCAGTAACTGGCCAAACCAGCCCTTGGGACTGCCTAACCCATACAAGGACTTTTTCACTCTACAAACCATCCCATCCTTTCTTTGGTCATCAAACCCTGGTGGGAGATCCATATAAACTTCTTCCTCTAAATCACCATTCAAAAAAGCATTTTTAACATCCAATTGTTGAAGCGGCCAATCCAGGTTAGTAGCTAAAGAGAGAAGAACTCGAATCAGATAATTTTGGCACGGAGCAAATGCTTTTGTAGTCACCTCATATAACTGTGTATCCCTTAGCAACCAACCTTGCCTTGTAACGTTCAATTGTCCCATCGGCCTTATATTTAATGATGAAGACCCATCTACAACCAATCAATTTTATTATGAGGCTCTCAGACATTCCTGGGTCTGATTTTTCACCAAGGCTCTCATCTCCTCTTGGATAGCTTGTTTCCACTGAGGACTATCTAAAGCTTCTTGAATGGTTCTTGGGATTTCCACCATTGCAAGATTCTTGACTAGCGACTGAGCTGAATTTGATAGATGATCATATTTGACGAAGTTGGACAAAGAATGTGTTGTGCAAGATCTCACTCCCTTCCGCAACGCGATGGGGACATCTAAATCTTCTATTTGATTTTTTTCAATCTTAGATATGGATTCAGAGGATTGACCATGAGCTATAGCCTTTGGACTATTGTTACTTTGCGGAATATCAGCATTGAAATTCTAATGTGCCTCCTTTTTGAATTTTTTTCGTGAGTACACGTTAAGTTGATGCTGAGTTTGTCCTCCCCCTGCCCGTTTCTGCTTGCTGATGTGAAGATAAAAATGGAATTTGAACCCCTAAGGAATCTGAATGTCGGTGAGATGGAGATAAATTAGGAGATAAAATTGAAGATAAATCTGACTGTGGCTGAATAGATAGAGGTTGAGTTTAAAAATCTGAATTTGAAATCAAATTTGGTGCTGAAGATAACATAGGAGACAGATTTTAACCTAAGGGTTGTTTCGAAATTTGTGGATTAACAAGTGGAGATATATTTGGAATGAAGGTTGAATTCGGTGGGAGAGAATGAGGAGCAGAATTTGAAATTACGGGAGACGGTTCCCAAAATATTCCTACAAATCTGATGGATAAGGAATTAACCCGCTAGTTTTTGACTGGAAATTTCAAAATCTTGAATTTCCCTTCATTTTATGTTTTTTTTGAAATATGGCTCATCTTCAAAGAAGGTAACATCTCTTGACACAAAATATTTTCGTTTTTCAGAGAATAACAATTCCGCAACCCTTTTGTGTGGTCAGAAAGTATCCTAAAAACATATTTATGAGAACGAGGCTCAGCTTACTTCTATTTGGATCCAGATTTAGGAACAAAGGCTGTACACCCAAAGACTTTGAGTTCTAAAACCAGAATAAGACCTAGAGTCTTGAATCTAATTTGACAACATGCATAATGGAGATTGAAAACTAAGGACCCTAGATAAACACGATTAATTAAATAACACGTCGTGAGAATTGCATCCCCCCAAAAACATTTTGGAACGTTAGAATTAAACACCAAGGCACGAGCTACTTCCAATAAATGACGATTCTTACGTTCTGACACGCCATTTTATTGAGGTGTACCCACACATGTGCTTTGATGAATAAGGCCATTCTCTAAAAAAAAAAACCGATTAAGTTCATTGTTAAAAAACTGTGTTCCATTATCACTTCGTAGAATCTTAATGTTTTCATGTTATTGCGTCTTGATCATGGAATAAAAACTTTTGAACATAGATTCAACCTCAGATTTATCATGTAGTAGATACACCCAACATACTCGAGAATGATCATCAATAAATGTAATGAACCGTCTTTTACTAGAAATACTTAGGATTACCGAGATGGACCCCAGCGTCACTATGAATCAACGCAAATGGCTTTGAGCATTGGTACCATTGGAGGAGGCAAATAGACAAGCTTATTTCCGTGTTTTTGTAAATCGACAAATTTCACACCGAAAGTAATCACTTTTCTTAAATAAAGATGGGAAAAGATGTCTAAGTGCACAAAGTCGATGACCTAATCTACTATGCAAAAGCAAAATTTTTGTTCTCGAGAGAGATCTATTCATGATCGCTTGAACGTGATCACGCCAATCATCCTCCCCTAGAAGACCGTCCCTCAAAACACAAGTAGAAGATGTGAAGTTAGTCACAATTTAAATCTCTGTTAATTTCCATAATGTGACAACAAATTGCATGATAACTGACAGACATGGAATGTTGCCAGGAGGATATTCGAACTCGATTGAATAGTTCCTATCCCCTCGCTACTCACGAGAATGAACCATCTCAATCCTCACTTCCCGACACTAAAGATAAAACATAGCAGTTTTCTAATACAATTTTACAACTCATCATGATCGAGGCTCCAGAGTCGATAATCCATGAGTCTCTTAGTTGTCAATCCACCAAAGGCGCTATTTGTACCTTGTCGAGCAACTAATCCTCCCTTAATCCGAGATTCTGGCTTAACATCTTGCAAAGTGTTTCATCCGCGTTTAGAAAGAGTCACCAAGTATTTCTTTGTTCCTTCATTTCGCTCGTTTGCGCATTTTGAAAAAGTGCGAGTCTTCGCTACCTGGACTGTTTCGAGTCCGCTTTGGTGGCTTTCCGTGTAATTTCCAGCATCCGTCTTTGTATGATTTGTCGTTGGATAATGATCACAATTCAAGGGAAGCCTTCTCTTCATCGACGATTATGAATATCCGAGTGATGCGTGACCAAGGCAGAAGTTTCACTAGGCGAGACCACAAAAGATTGATTTTTTTAACAAGACACGCTTCGCTTCCTCAACGCACTTCGCAAAGATCTCATCTATGCAATTGTAGTTCGTGCCAAGAATCCGTCCACGAACTTCATCCAAGTCTTGATTAAGTCCTGCAAGAAAGTCGTAGATCCTTTCTTTGGCCAACATCTTCTTATACAAGATTGCATCTTCTGGGTCATTCCAATCGCAAAAGTGAAATAAATCCAACTCCTGCCATAATTTTTTTAGCAAATTGAAATATCAGGTGACATCTAGATCACCCTGTTTGAGACTTCGGGCTCTATTTCGTAACTCAAAGACTTGTGAAGTGTCATCATAATTTGAATAAGCAAGATGAACTGCATCCCAAATTCCTTTTGCTGTCGAATAGAATAAATATGTCTCACCAATTGAGTCTTCCATTGAATGAACAAGCCATGCCATTGCCATGGAGTTTTGAATGTCCCATGTTTGAAACGAAGGATTGTCTGGGCTAGGTTTCGCTATGCTGCCATCAAGATATCCAAATTTTCCCTTTCCTCGGATCACCATTTGCACAGATCGAGACAATTGAAGAAAATTGCACCCATTCAATTTATGGTTTGTTATTTGGAGAGACGTAAACGTCCAGTTCTCTGAGAGCGATAAGGAACAATTGTAGAGGTTGACTTGGTGACGTCTGAGGCCCCCTCTAAGTCATCACCTCCGCTTGTTCTAGGAGAACTCATTGCCTTCCTCAACCTGCGATTTCCCTTTTAAAAGAGCTCTGATACCATAAAGAAATTCGGGAAGAGAAAGCGAGTAAAATTACTCTCTTTGTTGGGCTTGCAAAATCTTTCCGATCAACATTAAATGGCATATTTACAACCTTGCAAAAAAAGTTTGAAGAACATCTTACAGGTAACAAAAAGCTATAATTACGACCTCTAATATACATCATATCAACAAATTATCTGATAAATATCAGATAAACAACAAACTCCTAAAAACTTTCCAATAGAGGTCATACCCAGATTGTTGGCTACAATGATGCAGACTGGGCAGATTCACCCACAGATAGACGTTCTACATCAAGGTATTGTGTGTTCATTAGAGGTAACTTAATATCCTAGAAGAGTAAGAAAAAAGATATATTAGCTAGATCTAGTGCTGAAGCTGAGTATCGAGCTATGACTTTAGCAACATGTGAACTCATATTGTTGAAGCATCTCCTCCAAGAGATAAGATTTAGGAAAGATGAACAAATGAAGCTTATATATGTTAATCAAGCTGCCTTGCATATTTCATCTAACCCAGTTTTCCATGAGAGGACCAAGCACATCAAAGTGGATTGCCACTTTATCAGAGAGAAGATTGCATCGGGATACATGACTACTAGTTTTGTCAACTCTAATGACCAACTAGCTGATATCTTCACTAAGTCTCTTAGAGGTCCTAGGATAAATTATATATGTGACAAGCTTGGTGCTTTTGACCTATTTGCTCTAGCTTGAGGGGGAGTGTTAAGGTTTAGTCTCCTAATATATTTAGGATTCTTTTCCTTCTCTCTTTAGTCTCCTAATTTGACTCAACTTTATTTCCTTTTTTGCCCGAACACTAGTGTATAAATATGTATGTTTCCTCATTTGTAAATTAATGAGAATACAAAATTCCTTTTCTCTCAACAAGTTTTACAGTTTTGAAGTGAATTTTTTTGTTTTTAAAATTGATTCCATGGAATTTGGTGACGTTTTAACCTGCTTTTTGAAGGTAGGTTCCCCAACCGTTTCCCCCCAACTCTTGCCACATTAAAATATTGTTCATGTGAACTATATGGTAAATAGATAACTTGATACAGGTACATTTTGTTTTAGTTTTTGAAATGCAACCATGCAAATGTCCATCCGTCACATACAGAATAGAGTATAAAAGATAAAAAGATGCTGGATAAAAGAGTTTACTGAGAATTTCAGAATAGTTTCAAGAAAGCAATAGAATACTGCAATTTAGGTGAATGTCAAATTGTAGGTTATGTGTTAAATTTGTAGCATGTTCATCTATTTACATGTGGAATAGAACATAAAAGATAAGGAGATTGAGACAACCCTAGGAAGGTTTCCTACACTCAAGGTGGGTGGGCTAGGGTTTTATTATTTAGGGTTTAAGGAGAGGAACAAAGAATGAAGTTTATGATAGAGAAGAATAAATAAAGGGCTGGGAGATTTTCCATAGAAACATAGAGCACTTGGAGAAGGCTTATCAGTGTCAATTTTGGGGTAGGAGGTTACTAGCTGAAGACCAGAAGCTCAGGGGCCTTTTGGGGTGGGTGTTTGGAAGGAAATTCTAAAGGAATCAGTTTGGGTGTGTGAGAATTGGAAATTCAGAATTGCTAATGGCAGCAGAATTAAATTTTGGACTGACCCATGCTCTTTGGCTTTCTTTTCCAGTGCTTTTTGAGCTAGCTGTCAACAAAACAGGAAATAGTGTTAGAGGTGTGGGACCAATCAGTTGGGCAGGGAAGTTGGAATCTCAAGTTTGTGAGAGATTTCAATGATTGGGAGTTGGAGTTGGTCGTGAATCTGTTGAAGGCCTTGCAGAAAGAATCAATCAGATCTGAGACCTATAAAGTTATTTGGAAAGGGGTAAAAGGTGATTGTTTTGCGATTAAGGAAGCTTTCAAAGTGTTACAGCCAAGATCACCCTTCCCAAAAAAGGGCATTTGGGTTCCTTATGCACCAATTAAAATAACTTTTTATGCGTGGGAAGCAAGGTGGGGCTTTAACCTAGATAAGTTACAAAGAAGGGGTTGGCAACTTCCCAATAGATGCTATCTATGTGGTTGTGCAGAAGAAACAATACACCATATACTGCTACATTGCACTATTGTGAGTGCACTTTGGGAGATCATTTTTAACCTTGTTGAAGTTCATTGGGGTTTCCCAAGGCAGGTGAAGGAGGCTAACCAGTTGGAAGGGTTCTTTTGTGGGACAGAAGAGAAAGAAGGCTTGGAGAACTGTTCGTTGTATTTTAAAGGCCGTGATATAGTTTTTAAAGATGGGACTCTATCTGTACAAGAACTAAAGCTTAATTTTGTTTTACATAATATGTGGAGTTGGAATAGGGTATATTTAGGTGAAGAGGCTTCGCCCCTTATAGGTTTTTTGGAGTGGTTGGCCTCCAATTGAGGGCTGGTTTGTTTTTCTCAGCCCTTTTTTTTGTGTTTGTTTTTTGGGCTGCTTTGTATACTTCCTGTGTACTAAGTTGGTCTCTTTGGTAATATATGCTGTGCATATTTATTAAAAAAAATGATTGAGAAGAATAAATAACAAAATTGGGAATGGATAGAAACCTTGGAATCTCATTAAAGCCTTCTAGGAGTCATCTAGAAGAAAGTCAATGGAGACTCACCATTGAGGATTGCAAATATCGCAAAGAAAACGAAATATTATTACTTAGTAAAATCTTTTCTTGAATTACATCAAATTGAGCATTATTTATAAGCTTCTCTAAGAAATTAAAAAAATTACTAATTTATAATAACCTATTATGACTCTAGTCCTAATTTGATTCCAATTATTCTATCCTAGTTTGATTCTAATAACTAATCTTAATTTAACTCTAACTACTAAACCTAATTTGACTCTAATTGCAATAAATATACATTCTTTTCTTGATTTATATATATCTTAGGAATTCATCCTTATCGGAGATGTTGCCTTAAGATTCATTTCTTTCTTTTTTTCCCCTTCCCTTATAAGTTTAAAATTGTTGAGGCGATTTGGTTTGAAATTTTTGAAGAATAATTGGAAGGAAGTTGTAAAACATCACATTGTAGGCTACTTGTTTGTGTAATAGATGATCACATTGGAAATAAGTGTTCTTAGTTATTTGTATGTTGAAATACTGTTTAGACACAATATATGTGCTTTTACCTAACAAATACAAAAAAAATTGTTTAAACATAACATATAACGAGTTCTTGTTATTATTTGATAGTTGTAATATATAATGAGTTCATAGATATTAAAAAGAGGAAAAATAATTTGTATTATTCAGTCATGTCCCCCCTTTTTAATGAAAATAGTGGAGAAAAAAAGACAAATCAATACATAATAGAAAAACTAAATTAGAGGTTCTTGAAGGGCAAAGAATACACTAAAACATATCCTGGATGCCAACTTCTGTTCCTTTCTAATGGTTCTTAAAAAGTAAAGAGGGAACTTGTTCATATTGCCATGTGCAAGGAAAGAAAGAGGAGATTTCAAGAATGAAGAATAGTCCGTTCAAGAACTTAACCACCCCCCACCCTCCTATTTTTTTCTAATCTATGGGACTGGTCTACGTTGCTTTTAATTTTTGATCCTTCTCTAGTTGTAGATTTTTTGGATTGGGTGGGTTTTTTTTGAGAGGGCGCAGTTTTTTGTTGGTCCTCCTTTCTTGTGCTTTTAAGCGATCATTATACACCCCTTGTGTACTTTGGAGTGCTATTTTTGGTATTTTTGGTCTATAATATACTCTTGCTTTACACTTCAAAAGAAAAAAAAAATGCTAGTAATGTGTTCTTAACTTTATGTTAATTATGCTTAATTTTTTGATAAGGTGGCGGCGTTTGTATTTTTCTTATCTTTAAATAAAACTTTGTTTTGAATGAGTGCTTAATAATATTAAGTATTTAACTACGTATAAAAAAAGTATTTAGTATTTAACTATTTGTTTTTTTTTTCTTATACTTTATTTTGATTAAGTATTAAGTTGTTTATTTTTTATAGGCTAAAAATCACCATCTAACATCTTAATGTATTTAAAAAAAATACTCTAATTTAGTATTTATTTGTATGATGATAATTTAATGTTATCATCATGATAAAATGAAAATATTTATATTATGTTTGTATAGCATTTTGATGTATTTATAAAAAATAAAAAATATTATGATAAATAATTTTTTTTTTTAAAGTTATTTTGAAAAATACAATACCACGATAAAAAAAATCATCCTCATTATGTTTGTATAGCAAAGTGCTTTCAACAAAAAGCCCAAAAAACAAATATCCATAAAAAAAAGCCCAAAAAACAAATTCCACCTAAGACTAAATATATTAAAAAAACTGGAGCCTACAAAATAGCAACTCAAGGGAGTACAAGAAAACAAACTCAATCCTACAAAGAAATACACAACAACCAGAAGAGTTATCACGAGAAAGCTAACTGCAGAGAAACACCAAGCAGCTTGCCAAAGCTTAAAGAAAAATGAAAAAAAACAATTCCAAACACGCCACCCAACCCTCAAAAATATTAAAAAGCTTGTATAGCAGCACCAATCTCATTGTTGACCTGGCCAATCAATGAAACCAACTAAGTTGCAAGACAGTCTTTTATGCGCAATTTAGTCTCCGGCCAAAGAAAGAATACAGAGGAGCTCCTCATTGAAGTCTCTTTCTAATTATCAGTGCTAGCTACTGAATCAGTTGCCCTTCCTCTGTTTTCAAGTATAACAATGTATGATACTGTTGATTCTTTGTCTTTCTTCTTGGGGCTCCTTTGGCATGTGAAAAGACAGAAGATTTGACTCAAATGGTCATACTTTCAGATTATGAGAGAAGATTTGGCCTCAATCTGAGGCATGGAAAAATGGGAATTATGAGGATTTTTCCCACCCTAGTTTCACTCACTTCCGTTTGTTTCCTGTCTTTACTTCTGAGTCTGGTTAAGCTGCTTATCTGAGCTTAGCTTGCTAGTGCTAGTGCTTAGGTCTATCTTTGTTGTTAAGACAGCCCTCGGTATCATATGCTACCGTAGCACATTCTTTAAGGGCTTACAGTGAAGTGAAATGATTAAGCAATATCTTTATCCATATTCCAAGCTTGCCTTTGATTAAGTCAGACACTTACACAATTTTTTCTGCATTTTTATGTGCCTCAAGTGGCACTATGCTAATACATTTTAACATTTAAATAAGCAACTTTCACAAGAGAATGGTGGTTTCCATTTTATGGATGTGTGAAGTGAAATTTTCATGGGTTTCAATCCCATGGGTTCTTGTTAAAGTAGGTGGTAAAACAACCTTCTAGATATTAGGCCTTCTGAATTATTCATGTGGTAGGGTTTATTTATTTATTTTTATTTTTTAATAAAATGTTTCAGTTATTCATGTACAACATTTATGTTGAAAGCCGACTTTTACCTTTGTTTTTTACTGTTCTGTTCTTTTCAAGTGATAGGATTCCTGTCTTCTGCAATTAGGGAAATATTATTCAAATACCTACTTTTTCATGTATCCTATTACCTATATATGCGCTTCTGGAGTTTCTACCCAAACAAAAAAAATTATGCAGAGAAATTGGATACACCTTGTGAATTAGTGTTCATATTATTGTATAATTGAATTGCTAAAGTCCTATTTTGCATGTAAAAAGTAATGGATTTAAGAGTAGAGAATTTAGAACTGGATTTTTAAGTATTTTGATTTTGGTGGGAGTTTATTTTATATCTATTTTCATGTAAACTTTCTTGTTGAATTGAAATTCAGTTGAAACTTATGATATAGGTTGAATTTGGATTTAGAAGGCATTGATTCAAGTTTTCTTTTTGTTAGGCAACAAATTTCCCTAAAAGCTGTAGAATTTGGGCTCATGTTGAATTTTCATGCTCTCCAACAACCTCCCTTCTAGGGTGGCATGGCTCTATGGTAAAAAAAAAGGAAGAAATTTTAGAGGGCAGCTTGTTCGCGTCTTTGTGGGTTCTTTAGAAAGAGGGAAACATAAGATTTTTGAGGATTTGAAGCTCCCTGTTCAAAGGCTGACTATGACGTTAGTAGATTTTATTGATTGGTTGGGTTAGCTTGAGAAAGGGAGTATCTTTTGTTTATTTGTTTTCTTCTTCCTTTTTGATACTCTTTGGCTGTCATTGTAGACACCATATGTGCTTTGGTGCACCCTTTTTGGTGTTTTACATCTCTTCCTTGCTTATCAAAACACCAAAAAAAAAAAAAAAAAAACAAACGAACAATCTCCCTTCTAGCTGATATCTGCATGTGGAGAGACTCTCAGAAAAAGAACCATAATTGACCTATTTTTTGGCTGGATTGATTAATTGGAGATGCAAATTTGTGGTGAGGTTTGAACGCGTAACTTTCCCACGAAACGAGTTTTTGATACCATGTAGACAACCAATTTTCCTAAAAACTTAAATTTGTAGGATTTGGACGCATGTGTATTATGCAGCATTTTTTGTTCTGATTTTGTTCTGAACATGTAAAGGTATTAGGGTAGATGTCTTTTGAAATATATAGGTTATAGATCACCTATCCAAAGAAGGGAAAAAATCACCTATAAAAAAAGGGGTTGTAGAGGTTCAAATTGTGGTATCAATAGGTGTAATGGATATTGTAGTTGTTAAATTTATTAGAGAGATTTCATTCTCTGTTCCTGCTTTTCTCTTCGCTTATCTCAAGAAAGGGGCTTTGCCCATACACCCTTATCTTTGTGTCTTGCTTTTTTCCCACATTATTTCTGACTTGCTATATTCTATTGGAGGGTTATAACTTGTTTGCAGCGAAGCTCCAAAACTTGCAATAAGAAGTGAAAAATTTGAAGAAGTAATATCCTGGATATGCATTTTCTTAATAACCTAAATCAAATAAGATCTTTGTAGGATTATTCAAATTTTCCCGCATATTGTACTCAATCTTGCCTTTCCTCCCCACTTGTGTTGATCTGTCGTTCATTCAGGTTGATATCTCGTTCACATGTTTCTTCATTAATGTGAGAACTATTTAGTTGTCTTATATGTTGTCTTAACCGTATAATCTATTGATCAAAACCTCTTTATTTGGATTATGGAAGTGTTCCCAATCATAGTAATTTTGGTTAGCTTCTTCTCAAATAACAGAAACTGTCTGCCACTATGAAGATACTTCTGAACTAGCCATCAACAGAAGTCTCTCAAGTAATCAACTCAAAAATGCTGTTTGGGTCACTGTCATGTTCCTTTCATGAACTTGTTAATTGTTAACAAACAGTACCTTGGAAAGTTGTGGAACATTTGTTAGTTTTTAGTTATTCCACATTTGTTGTTGAAATAGAAAGTATTTATGGAACATGACTATTGTCTTTTGTCTATGGTGTTGTCTTGCTTATTGGAAAACATTTTTTTCCTACCAAGCATCTTGGCTTTGTCCATAGTCTTATCTTGCCACACTGAGGAATTGTGACTTGCATGACTCACTAGTTTCTGGTTTATCTTTTGTAGTCATGTCTGTCCAAATGATCTAGCAGCATCAAATTTTTATTATCATTTTTTTCCCTTATGTTTAACTCAATGTGGGGATAAGATGATTGGATCTTTAAATTTTGCCTCTCAATCCTTTTTTTAAATGGCAGTGGTTTGACTGTGTTCTCATATAATTAATTAAACGTCTGGATTAAAACTTGACATATATATATATTTTAATTTGTAATTTTTGTATAACTGTTAGTAGGTTTCATTTTTGTTCTGATATGTTTCCACCCTTTTCCCTGTTTCTATGCATGGTCTAACTGCTGATCTTTTGCAGGACATCGAAGTGGTTCAATTGCTGTTTCTGTTAGAAGTTCAGTACCTCAGGTGGTATAAGATTGAACTTTATCCAGGAGGATCCCATGGAGCTGAAGGTTTCATCTCCAAAGCCTAGTGGTTTATCTCCATCTGATGGTGAGAGTGATCCTGAGGAGAAAGAAATCAGTGATGAGGATGATGATGATCGTAATCATAAGCATCGTAGGAGGGAAACACGGTCTCAATCTCTGGAGAGAGATGCTCTCGAACAGGTTTTCTCAAGGCCTTACAGAAAGCGGAACAAACCCTTTGAAAACGGACACTCTTTCAGAGAAAATGATTCTCAGTCAAGTGGATCATGGAAAAACTATAACATTTCCCCTATGGAGAAAGACTTTTCTGGGAAGTTTGAGAGAAGGCGTCCTAGTTTAGCAACATTTGCTCGGGCTCCTTTAGATCTGAATCAAAGAACAAGGGTGAACCAATCTTTTTCTGGTGATTCTGGTCCTATTAGAGGAAGAGGAAGGGACCCTGGTTCTTGGAACCAACGTGATTCTAGATTCAGCCAAGTTGATATTGCTTCTCAATTGGTTCAGCAAGGATCTATTCCTCCTGGTCTGTATGCAGGAAGGGGGTTGCCAAGTGTTTCAAACACACAGAATGCTTCCTGGAGTGGGTTTGGGCTACTTCCAGGAATACCAAATGGTGCTCTGGATTCCCTCCATTCATTGGGTTTGCAAGGGACACTCAGGCCACCTCTCAGTACTTCTCTGAATAAGAGTATTCTGCGGCAACGATGTAGGGATTTTGAAGAACGTGGATTTTGTCTAAGAGGTGACATGTGTCCAATGGAGCATGGGGTCAATCGAATTGTTGTGGAAGATGTTCAGGTATGTGAGAGTCTGAGAATAATTGCTGTTCACTTCTGTTGTATATTTGATTTTGTAAAATGTTTCATGAGAAAGGAATGGTAACAAATCACTTGGTGGGTCTTTGGGATGTTCTGCATTTGAAATGATTTGAAAAATATCTTTAATTTGATCTGCCAATGCTCAATAATTTGCCGTTCCTTTTTTGGATATCTATTTTTCCAAGACATTAAATAGTTTGCTACAGCTGACCAAGGACACTGGACACTGAGTTGATGGCTTTTCTGGTTACCTGTTCTTCACCTGGGTTTTATGTTCTCATATTTTTTTAGTAGAAAACTGGAGGTGTTGTTGCTAGAGGAAATGAAAGGATGCAAAAGGTTATATTGTTGTTGTGTGCATACGCATGCATGAATGATTTGGTTATTTCTAACGGTTATTTCTAACTACCTCTCTTTCTAGATTATAATGAACGTGTAATTATATGCATGGGTATGATCTATCATTGTCATCTCAGATTTTAATAATAGTAGTGAGATGGTTTGTTTTATTTATTTTTTATTTTTTCAATGTTGGGGCTACATTCTTCAAATTGGTGAATTGAAAATCCCCTTTTCTGAGTTAGGATCTCATTGTCTTCAAGCAATCATCCTTTTTAGCTTTCATGAATCTTTTAACTGCCATTGATAATCTGCTGTTTTGCAACTTTCAGAGTCTTTCACAGTTTAACCTCCCCGTTTCACTTCCAAGTGCACATCTTCTGGCTGCTGGACCAGGATCTTTACCTTCTGTTAATGCACCTCCGAGCACATTGATGAGCAGCAAAGGATTTCAAAGCAAAAGTGGCAAACCTGAGGTGGCTGAGGATGAGTTGGGGCTAAATGGTGCATTTTCAGGTTCTGCTGTTGGAGGTGGAGCTGAACTGTATGATCCTGATCAGCCCCTTTGGAATAACAATTGTCCTGAAACACCAAGTGCATTACTAGCCCTACATTCACCCAAGATTGATGAAACTGAGTGCTTGTTGGATGCTAGTTCTTCTGATCATTATCATGCGAGATTATGTGATGGCCCAGATAATGGACGCATAGTTAAAAGTACTGGGGCTACTGTTGCCCCACAGGGTTCAAATGTTTCTGTTTGAGAAGGAATCGGCGGTGCAAAAAGATAGATTAGATGCAAGAAGAATTGATTCTGTGATAAGTTCCTCCGATTATCTTGAAAATGGAGGTAAGGGAGATCAGGAGGCATTAACTAGTGTTCAAGGCACTTCATGGCAAGGAAAGAAGATAACTGTAGAGGACATTGGGCCAAAGAATGTGGATTTGTCCTCCAGGACCCAAGGTGATCCTTCGCGTAATATTAGGAAACCATCTCAAAAGGCACTCCGGACTCTATTTGTTAATGGCATTCCACAGAAAAACAACAGAAAAGAGGCCCTCCTTTCACATTTTCGGAAATTTGGGGAAGTTATTGACATTTATATTCCATTGAATAGTGAACTGGCTTTTGTCCAGTTCTCTAAACGGGAAGAGGCGGAGGCTGCTCTACAGGCACCTGATGCCGTAATGGGTAACCGCTTTATCAAGTTATGGTGGGCTAATCGGGATAGCATCCCTGATGATAGCATTGGTGGTGGCAACAGTGCATCTATGACTCCCCATGGTGTAACAGCTGCTTCAGTTCCGTCTCATCCATCTGTTGTCAATAGGGCAAAAGATAATCTCAATCTACGGCTCAAAGGTTAATGCCGGCCATGCTATTGATGCTCCTCCTCCACCTCTGATCACTCTAAATCGATTGTTGCAAATGGCCCCAAGGCTCCGCCTCCTTTGCATAAGAAAATAGAAAGTTTAGAGCTTATGAAGGAGGAACTTCGCAAGAAGCAGGAAATGCTGGATCAAAAACGGAATGACTTCGGTATGATTGGATAAGCTTGAGAAACAAGTAATATAGTTTCCTCGTCTTGAAATTTTCTTTGCAATATATTGTTTGATTTGTTGAATGTAATTCAATAATCTGCTGCATCCTCTTGCTTTTGTACTTTCTTTTAACAAGGAATAAACACCTACATATAACTCTAAATCAGATAATTAGAAGGGAGAGATATCCTCCCAAAGGATGAGAGGATACAACAGATGAAGCCCCTCATAGAGTATATGTAGGTGAACAATTAGTGTGAAAATTTCTTCTAACTATTGCCAATTTATGGGGCTGGAAGTCTACAACAAAATTCCATCTAAGATGATCCTCCTCATGTGGCTCACAGTCCCCTCTTAGAATGTATATAATTAAGCAATAAGCAAAAATAAAAACCCTTCTAACTATTGCCAATCTATGGCAGCTAGAAGTCCCCTACAAGTTCATCTATGAAGGGCTCTCCACTTTTCTAACGCATTTGCTATTTTCTTTATGATGCACATCTAGGTATCCAACTAAAGGCTCCAACTAAAGGGGCACAACATTTCTTTGCAAGTTTTACCTATGAAAAAAAAACACTTTCTTTAGAAAGTTTTGAATTTGTCTAAATCACCATTGACACAGGACAGCTAGTCCAAGAGAGTAGTCTAATCAAGTAGTATCATAATAATATTTTAATTATCTTGGAGACTTGAGACTTCTAGTGCTTGGTTGCTTCTGGTAGATATTGAACTGACTTTTCATTTTGTAACTGTTGGAAGTTTTGAAGATTAAAAGTTTATTGTGATAAATTGGAGGGAACTTATAAAAAAAATAAATTGGTGGGAAAGTGATGGAAAAACATCTTTTGCCTTTTTACTCTAAATTTTTAGTCGATATAAATCTCTCTATCTTTTGGCTTTTTATTCTAAATTTGTAGTCAATAGAAAGCTCTTCTATACAGTTTCCTTGGTGGATTTTAGGTTTTCTTGGTTAGATGTGTTCTGTCCTTTTCTTCTTTCTTGCTTTTGTTGCAATAGCCACGATCTGTTCTTCTAGTAGGCTTAGGAGACAGACCAAAGATCTCTTATCTGGAATATTCTTCAGATCCTCTGCTTTTAATGGCATTTGCAGGGAGTTGCTGTTTCAACTGTGCAGACCACCTGAATATAATAAGGCTTCACTCTTGCAAATGTAATTCTCAGGTTAGATGAGGAATCTTGATTGGGTAAGACATTGTAACTTGGTATTCTTTTTCTAATCAAAAGTAATTTGTATTCTTTGTGGGGCAACACTCTGGAGATTTATAAGATAAAATGTGGAAAAATATAGTTCTTTATTTATTTGTTCGCTTATTTATACAGAACTGAGGGAGATCCTTAAAATGGAAAATGGAATACTAAGGAGGGTAAGATGTCCGTAAAAAAATGTGCCTATTACTAGCCTAAAGATCCAAAGAGATCAAACTAAAAGTAATTCTTGTTGTTGACTCTTAGGTTTTGTTTGGTGACTGTTTCTGAAATAATTTTAGAGAAATGGTTGTGAGAATAGTTTTTAAAACTTTATTTAATGTTACAACGAAATTTTGTTTGGGAATCTGAAATATTTTTAACCTATTGTTAATGTTTTAAAATATGTTTTAAAAATAATTGTGTCTGAAGCTTTATTTTTAATCATTATAAATACTTATATGTTTTCTTTAAAAAGTGAAAATAATTAAAAGATGTTTTCTGAAAACGCCCTATTTTCTGTTGATGGAAAATAGTTTATTGTTTGTCAAACATGTTTGCCGGTTTTATTATTATCGTTTCTTATTATTTTTATTTTGGAGAACAATAAGTGTTTTCAAAAATAGTTACCAAACAGACTATTAGGGGCTGTTTGGTTTCCTATTTTTGAAAACTGTTCTAGAAAACAGTTTTTGAAAACATAGAGAGCAACATTTTGGTGTTTTATGAAAATAGGGGTTTGGGTGTTCTCTGTTTTTCATAACATAAAAAATGGGAACCGAACAAATTTTTAGTGTTCTCCTTGTTTTTTGGAACAAAAAAACTGTGCTCGAAAACAGGAACCAAACCACCCCTTTTTTTCACTCCATATTTTCTAGAAGTCCTTATATTCATGTAGCATGTAGGTGTTGCATGTTTTTCTGCCTCTACATATGCGAAGAAAGGTTAAGTGGATTATATCAGAAACTCTTTTAAGAGTTCTGGCCTTCCTTGCTATCCATATTGCCTACACTGTGGCAAGCAATGCACACTACTTGAGACTATAGTTCTAGGACCTCCTATGGAAGTTCCGAATAATGCTACAATAACTAGTTGTTGGCTTTGTCTACACTTATTATCATCACGAAGAGAAAATTAGTAACAATGCAACATAAGAAAATATCATTTCCTTGTGACTACTGTTCTCAAGCTTTGCCTGTTTGCAGGCCACAGGACTGAAGGGGGAAGTAGGAGCTGAGCAAGCTGCAAAGAGACTTAAAGTGGGAATGTCAGGCGATGCTGCAAAAGCTGCAGCTCCAAGGTGCACTGATCCCAGTATTGTTGTGGGATCACCGCAAACTGAAATAACGTTGGATAAGAACAAGTCTGCTGACAATGTTGTGCCTCAAAGCTCCAAAGAAAATTCAGATATGATGCTGCAGGAGCCTACCATCTTGAAGCAGTCACTTCGCTCATTAGCACTTGGTGGGACCCCTTCCCCACTGAATAGATATAAATTGGACAACCGTCCTACTGGATTTAGGATTTTGGCACCTTTACCAACAGGTCTTGCAAACGTGAGTCTCTCTCTCTCTCTATCTCACACACACACACACACTCTCCCTCTCTCTCACTTGAGCACACATACACTTAGTTCCTTGCCAAGCTGTATCAAAATTCCTGATGTCTTCCTCTCTCCCCCCTTTCCTTAAACCCAACTAACACAGTTAGTGGAATAACTTTTTGTCCTGGACAGCTCATTAACCATCTCTTCCCCCAGTACCCCTTCTTTCTGCCCCCCCTGTTTTTCCTGATAAATTAGTAGAACTAACCATTGAGGTTAATGTTGATGAATGATCTTAGTCGAGAGAATAGTCTAGAAATCATCTCGTAGATCCTGCCTGCCCCCCTTTAGTTTTTGGCCTGCTTGCTCTGATAAATCAATACAATCAACCATTGAGAGTAATGTGAGCAAATGATCTTAGTCTTTGTCCAGAGAAATTCAATCATGATATGCACTGATTTCATCCTTTCATGGATTCTAGAAAGAAACTGTAATTAAGGTACCATTTATTCTGGGCCTGTGGGGCAACATGGGTATGTAATGATGTTGGTGTTTATGATTTTGCACTAGCAATTGAAAGAAGTTGTGAAAGTAAATGGATATTAATATGATCCCAATTTCTTCAAGGTAAATTAAAGAAATGTTTATGTGAAATTAGAATCTCAAGGGAGGTATAAAACCCTTAAATACAACTCACTTGATATTTTAGGTGAGATTTGCTTTCTCTTGGATTAATCCAATAATGTAGGCATGAGCATCTACCTATTTTGTGCTCACTCTATCAGGTGTTCCATCCAGCCATTAACTCAATTACCTATGAAACACCTTTGTCATTAGAAACCTTCATTCCATGTGTATTTAAGAGTTTAATACTGCTCTTTTATGGATGAGGTAGAATTCTATTCATCCAGTGCTGTGCTTCTTATACATTTTCTGATTTAGCCATTTATTTCTCTAATCAAGTATAAGGTATGATACAGCAGTCTTCTTCAAGAATCTCATGTATTCTTTCTCCTTATACTATTTCATGTTTAATTACTTACGATTTCACATTGCCATTTATACATCTGATAGAATCTAAGTTAAAAACTGATGTCTCAATGTTTTATTTAGGCGGCTGTTTTGAAGGAACACTTCTCATCATATGGCGATCTTACCACTGTGGATCTGGAAGATGTAGAAGTCCTTGATGATGGTAATAGTTCTGATGCATCCAGAAATTGCTCAGCCCGTGTAGCACAACACGTCGTTCAGCTGAGAGGGCATTTGTAAATGGTAAATGCTGGCAAGGCCACAATTTGCACTTTATGTGGTTGACATCAAGTAATTCTGGCAATGAACTCAGTGGTCAAGAAGGTTCTCCATCTGCTTCAAAGGGGTCTTCAGATGCTGATCTTCAACCTGCAGGAAAAGCAGCATGCAATGCATCTCTGGAAACAGCTCTCTCTGGAAATGGAGAACCTGAAGTTTCAGAAAGAGAAAGCAGCATGGAGCATAAGGAACCTGATGGAAATTTTCAGGCGAGTTTGACTGTGTCATGTGAGGAACAATCACCAAAGGGCAATATTTGTTGAGGATGACATAATTTGTCATATTTGTACAGTGAGGTAAAATTTTATATCAATTCAACTCTAATTTCAAGTGGACTGGTTGAGGTTGGAAATCTAGTTTTCAAATTTTCTTATTTCATGCATGAATGTATGTGAAATGAGGAATTTTCTGATTTCATAACTCCCTGTTGTAGAGAATTGTTAGTGAGTTGAGTGATGAATCATGTTATCATTTCAGATACTTAGAATTGTCTAGGACTGAGGATTAAGTGAAATATTTTGTTGAAATAAATCTAATGTTTACATGATAGTGTTTCGAATCTTGGTGTGTGTGTGTGTATGTTGCCCACGATTGTATGTGGTTCTACAATGGAAATTCAGTTTTTAGTGATATCATGTCTCATTTAAACCTGGTAACCTTTACTTCATTATGTCTTGAGTGTGGGCTCACTACATTGTGATTGACTTGTTCTATGAAGACATTGCTATCTAAGATTCTTTGATAAATAAGAGAATGTATTAAAAGCAGGAACTAGTGCACATGAGTACATAGTACTACAAATACAGTGAGTGCCAAGACACAAAACAAAAAAGAAGGTAAATAAAATGTTACTTCCTCTCTTAACAAGAACCTAACTAATCTACAGAGTGAATAAAGATATAGTGGTTCCATCTTTGTATTCTTTAATCCTTAGAGATGAATTATTTAAAAAAGAGCTTTTGAGTCCTTGATATGGCACTTTTCTTATCTTCAAACAATCTTTAATTTATTTTCTAACAAATAATCTAGAAAATACACAAGGGGGCAGCTCCCTGAATCTTCTTTCACCTTTTACTCTCGAAGGAACCATGCCACTATCCTAGGAGATTCTCCCTTATTGAGGTTGAAATATCCCAAGGAATACTGAATAATGAGAATGCTAATTACCACAAAATCCTACCTTTAGTACAGTGAATAAGAATGTTATAAATGGATTTTGACTCTCCTTTGCATGGAGCACACCTCTTGACTAATGACCATCCTTTTCATTAGGCTAGTCTAAAGTTAACACCCTTCCTCAACAAGCCTCCCAAGTGAAAAATTCACCTTAAAGGTCCTTCCACCAACCTGCCAACACCTCTGAAAGTCCTTCCTCCCTCCATACATATTTTCAAACCTTTAGGGAGTATGACCGCTTGTTGGCTATCTAATATTAAGTACAATCCTTATTTTTGACACCAGAAATCCCAATCTGACTAATTTTTTCCATCATGTACTTGTACACCCAATATCTGAATTCATATTTAAATGCCACCATTCTTCTTTGATTGCTATCACCTGTACAACTAGTTGTCTACAATTATGCTTCTCTAATTTGGAAAAATTATATATCATAATATGGGATGAATTTGCTCTGATAGTGTTTTTCAACCGCTTCTATGTCAAAAGCCCCCCCTCTCTTCCACTTAAATTAGTGCATCTGTACAGAGCCTAATGGAATCTTTTCCTTGATGTCACTTATCAGCCAAAAAAAGAAGAAACTTATTCCTTCACTTCACTAGATTCATTGTGGAAAATTCATTGAGTTCCTTTTAGTTCAGCCAGAGCAAATATTTTTACTATATGTAGTGGAGGCTTCTGTTTCATTTTTTTACCCCAACTGCTGTGTTTTCTCTCTGGCAGTGACTGTTTTAGTAGCTGTAGTGAATTAGGTTGCTACCAGATAATCCCCTCATAGCTTTTGGTGAGAGGTGTCGGAAAGGGGGAAGAGGGTAGGTTTATAACCTGGACCCATGAAATTGCAGTTTTATAGCCCCTGAACCTGGCTTACGGAAGAAATGTAGGGCATCAGGAAGAGGATTCTCTTTTTTAGATTTGCCACCACTGTACTCCAGGTTTATATTTAAAATGTGATTAAACATAAGATTATTTAGTGGGTGTTAGCATTAAAATAGAGGATTGTGTTTTGTGTCATGGGCAGTCACATTATCTTTCTGATTTTGGAGAGCGAAATCTTTTGATAATCTGGAGCAACCAGAGCAATCGCTCAAATAATTGTTTATGGAGAAGGCACCTTTATCAATGATGGATTTTGTTGAATATTTGGGCTTATTAGGGTAGGTTATGGATATTGTGAAAAATGAAAATATTACCTTTTTGATTTCAATGACTGGTACTCGTCACTAACATTCTGCTAGTTTTTTTTCCCATTTTTTTTTGGTGGAACAGAATTGGAGAATTTATTATCAACTGGCAGTTTGTTCTTTTATTATATAGGACAGATGCTTAGGACTGATTCTCAGAATCAAATTACCTTCAAAATTCAGGTCATTTGTCATTCTCAGTAACCAAGAAACTTCTCTGTTATTTCCCGCTACCTGGCTCTCTGTATTTGTGCATAAAAACAGGGCAATCATTTGTTTTCAAAATTTTGAAGTACTATTAATTATGGTTTTGATATTGGGAATTTCAGAATGCATTCATATTTTCACGTAGATGGAAATTCATGCTTTAACTGGTAGTTGTAATTTCATCAACATGCAGGTTTTTTGTGTGCAGATGGTTTTGGTCAGAGATATTAATTTGTAGAGAATTGAGAGCAGCATGGAAAAATGAACCAATCCTTCACCTTTGTGTACTAGGTAGAACTTCTGTGTTTAGGAAAACATCATCTTTGTCATGCAGACTACCTTAAATGCCATGGTTTCTAATCCATCAGTCTCTACATATATATTTCTGATTCCATGCCAGAATAATTTTTATTGTGCTTCATGTTGCATTTGGAATGACTAAAATCGTGGTTTTCCTTAACTAACTAGATACTGTTTCAAATGAGTTATCAATAGTAGGATTTCAGAAAATCATCTCATCTTTATGTCATTCCCCCATCAATTTAGGGAATGAGGAAACTAAGAATGATTTTAAGTCTCAACCATCATCTCCTTTTTCAGCTTCGATTTTATAAGTCTTGAGTCTTGGTCTGATTCTGATGAGTAAGGTTTGATTATGATGAACAATAGTATGATTCAAAGGCAGGGGTCTGTATGTCAATAGTCTCTTACAGAATACATTCTGCTTGTGGAATATAAATGTCCAGTGTTCTTCGTAGCCTTGTCTTGCTTATTGTTTCTTTAAAATTATTTTATTTACTTTAATTCATCAATACAAAAATTAAATAATTTAAATATATAAGTTTTTATGTGATTTTATTTATGTTTAATTTTTTTGAGATTTTTATTACACGATAGAAAATAAGAAAATTATTCTATTTATAAAAAAAAACAAGAAAATTATTTTCTTTAACTTTTTATTTTTTATTTTTTAGTACTTTTTATATAAACAAACATAATTTAAATAATTTTATTTATATTTGAATTTTTAAGATTTTTTATGTAGCTGCTGCTATTTTATGAAGTAGTTGCATTTGCATCCCATAGGAAAAGGAAAATCGCTCTAATCTGCCTTGTTCAAATGGTTAATGTTTACACCTTCATTAGTTGCTATCCGGGGTGTGGTAATGCTTTCCTTTAAGTTTAAAAAGAGAGAAGAAAAGGCATCATGAACTCGAACTCAAGGTCTTAACTACAAAATCAAGTCGAAGAAAGATTTCATAAACAAACACCATTCTAACTGATAAACGTTTACAAATGTGTCACTCGAGGAGGCCGTTCGCCCCAAAATCCGTGACTCATATCCCCTCGATATTTTACTAGTGGAATGTGTTTGATCTTATAATTCTCCGGACCTCCATTGGGGCTCAACCTCCGAATGAGATCCTCATGCACATCCCACAAATTCAATATTTGGAGTGTGGTCACATGTTGCAGTCCTTCAGGCAGAACCATCAGTTCCATGCAGTAGTAAATAGATAGTTGTTTCAAGCAAGGCAGTGCTCCCTCTTCAATCTCTGTCCATTCTACCAGATTATGAGAAGAAATGTCGAGATACTCCAATTTAGGGAAACCTCCAGCTCTGAAGAACTCTTTCTCCATACGCCTCCCTTTGTAGGCTTCAAACATTTGAAGATATTTCAGATTGGGAAGGAACTGCAGAATTGTAGTTGGGTTCTCACAAAGATGGGAGTAGCGCATATATAACTTGGTGAGGTTCTCCATTGAGCCAAGCCAAAGAGGCATCTCAATTAGACGCCCTTTTAGCTCAAGTGTTTGAAGTAGTGGCGGAGGTGAGAAGGATTCTAAGCAAGGGAAAAACGAATTCTCATACTGGTATGACTCCCTCCTCTCCCTCTCCACAGTAAGAGACAATTTCCGAAGCATAGATAGCTTCACGACAGAGAAATAGAGTTCATCAGCATGATCATCTGAGACGCATCTCACTTCGAGTGATCTGAGTTTGGTCATGATGCCCAACTCTTTGGCAATGCCACTACCTGCGTATATGCCTTCTAGAGTCTGGAGGTTTCTAAGTCTTGAGATACCTTGTGGAACTCTAACCTCATTATCATTCATAGGCTGAAACATCTTCAGGTGCCTCAGTTGTGCAAGATTCAACACTCCATTTGACAGCTCAAATTCATGCCCAGACCAGCTGATATCCAAGGTTTGTAGGTTCCGAAGATTGCTGATGCTCTCAGGAAGCTTAGTTATATTGGAATGCCTCACACCCAAATACCTTAGGTTCACCAATTGCCCTACTTCATCAGGCAAATTCTTGAGTTCTGTATTTTCCAACTCCAACATTCGCAGAAGCTTTGCATTGTGCATTACATTTCTCAAACAATCCGAGCTAAACTTTGAAAGGCCAACCTTTGCTGAAACAAACAGGGAATGTGGGAGACTGTTCATGCCTGTGATGGTGTTTGCTGCCTCAAGAATTGACACATGACGAGCCGTTGGAGGTATGATATAATCTGAATTTGCAGTAGAAATAAAAAAATCTTCTGCTTTCATCACACTCAGAGATAACTCATAGTATGGACACGTAACACTTAAAGAATCCCAAATGCTTACTTCTTCTTCAAGCATTCCAAGATCCACCAGCCTTTCTAAATTCTCCTGGGCTTTGTCCTCCATCATTTCTCCAGATTTTTCTTGTACTAGACCTGCAGCTACCAGAACTCGAACTAAGTCAGCTTTTGTTTTTGGATACACCCAACAGGCACAGCAAAATAACAAAGAGAGTTTAAGGTCATAGGGCAGATTCATGTAACTTAACATGCAAGAGACAAGAGGGGTTCCCTCATCAAACTTTGATCTGAGTAATTTTTGAAAGTCTTCTAAGACGGGAGAACCCCAGTTGAGGCCTTCTGTTCATGATTTCTGAGACCCAAGGATTCATATTCCCACTCACTTCCAAATTCAGCAGTCGACTCTCTTCTGATCCTGCTCTGTTTGCCCACACACCTTAATTATGAAATCATCAACGTAATCATCTGCTATGGAGCGTTCCCTAATCTCACTCACCCAAGTTTTATAGCATGCCCAGATTCTCTCCATATACTCCTGTAACCTCGTCCAGTTTTCTAATGAATGACACCATTTGTTCTTTTCCTTTCTTTCCCAGCTTTGGTACGGATAATGTCAGGAAAGACTTCGCCGTTTCACGAGCATGTAGCGTCCAAAAAAAGGGATCACCCAAAAAGCTCCCAACCTCATCAAGTTTGCTGACGAGTGACAGGATTTGATCTTTCACACCCAAAAGAATTTCATTCTCCTGTTGTAGTAGAACAGAATTCAGCCCCACTCGAAATAATGTCACAAAAAGAACGGCCATTTCTTGACATGCGGCCGCCGGCTAAAAGAAAACAACAGTTGAGGCTGAATTTCGGAAACCGCTTCTTCTAGACTCGAGTTAAGATTCACCTTGTATGTACTTCGGCCTGATTTCTTTGCTTTGTCCTATCCAATCCCAAACAACCGGAGCAGATCGAGTGTTGACGAACTTCGGCCTGATTTCAGGCAAGAAAGTATTAATTTTCAAATCAAATGTAAGTGAAATTCTAGAACCATGTTATGATACCAGTCTAAAATAGCAAGCGAATTTCTGAATAACTGCTGCTCAAATGCCTTATGTTTACGATTCAATCTCAACAAAGAGTCATTATAACTTCTGAAAAACTAAAATACCAATCAAAATAATCCTAAAACGTACCAGGCACTTGGCTTTGTGGGTTTTCCGGGGAAAATAAAAATATCTTTGAGTGTAGATCACCGAAAGGGGAAATTGGATGACAGGAACTGGTTTAGGGTTCAGTCGCTGAATTCAGGAATCAACTGTTTTCTCATCCCCTTGTCCCAGCCATCAATCAACTGTTTGATTGACATCTTCTTCACCCACAAGGAATTGTGAATCTCATGCGTAGCTTCAAATTGCCTTCCTTCACATCTTCTGCCCATAAAGATGGTTAGCCCAAAAAAACCAATAAATAAAATAATAAACTAAATTATAAAAAAACGGAGAATATAACTAAGATTAAAATTCGCTTTTACAGATAAAATTTTATGCTTATATTCAAATTTTCAAAAAACAAGGAAAACGCTATGCATTACTTAGAATAAAGATTTAAAACAAATTTCTTAAAACAAAGTTAAATGACCACTATTTTCAACATTTTATATATAAATCGTAAAATGGGCTTCATTATTTCCTCGTTTTCGAATTAAATCGAAAACACGATTTATGGATTGGAGATAAAATGAAAACACCGGATTCTTCTTTTCTTCTTTTATTCCCTTTCTGCCTTCCACTGATTTTCTTCCTCATCGCTCACGAAACACTCTTAGACATGATCACAAGAAATACATTTTAAAACACATTTTCTTACTGCTTTTAATTAACTTCATTTTCAAGAAATTCGCTTTACAAAACGATTTTCTTATTCTCATTTTCAATCAAATTCAAGACGAAACGTATTTTCGAAAACGAAAACCAAAGATTAATACATCAAAATTTTCATTCGAATTTCGACAGCCTGAATTTTCTCGAACTAAACGCCTTAACATCCGAGTCTTGTCAAATCAGCAATTTTCTTAAGACATATTCCTCTTTTTTAGCCGTGCTTTGAGATCTTTAAGATATTTGTCTTATATGATAAAACAGTTGTCCAATAATCAATAAAAATAGTACTTTATAGCAATTCCGATAAACTCAAAGAGTGTCTATTCTATTACTTATGAAACTTCATTCTCTTTAAAGGACTTCAATGTGTGTCGATATTTTTATTGATGGAGTGATCTGACTTTTAGCGTTCAGAAGATAAAAAGTCTTGGTTTCTCATAAACTCCTATATTAACGTTTTAATTGATTTCAAATTTAAATTTGGGTAAATATTTATTAATGAAATAATTATTGATAATTAACTTTTGTTTTGTTCATGGTAAAGGAGAACCACCAAAGCTAAAACCTTTTCATATGTCTTTGATTTACCTATGAGCGAATGACATTTTCTAATGGACAATCTACATTTTCAACAAATAAAAGGAAGTTCTGGAATCTTGGACCATTCCACGCCTTGGTCCTCAGCAAAGGTCATAATCAGAAAAAACACTTTTGTAATTAAACATGCCAAGAAATCGCTGCCCTATTGACTCACAAAGAGGAGTTGACTTTATAAACTCTGATGAATAATTTTCTTCGTGGGTTTCTCGTGAAATCTAGAGGGTTCAATGAACATAACAAAGCTACTAATGAGTATTTTCAAATGTTTGTTATGATAAATGCACATAATTCCTATAGCCATAAAAACCGATCTCTTTTATACTGGGCCTTCATTGATAATCAATGGAGGTTGCATTCATGCCAATATCAAAGGGATAAGACAAAGGTCCGGAAATTCAATCACATAAGAGTTTCGATAAACTATTGAGTGGCAATGTCATGAATGATCTTAGTCAAGAAAGTGTTGTGACTCGATCATTTGACTCGAACGTCAAATATAGGGTCTTGATCATCGATTTCATGAAAGCATCAATAATAAGAATGCTGAACCCGCAGCGAGCTTCATTAAATGGCCGACCGTCTTCTCCGATGATTAAGTCAGAAAAAGGTGCGGAGAGGGAGAAGAAAACATGAATAGTTGGAATTGCTTACTTTCCCTAGTGGGGGATCTTTCCAACTTATAGGGTTTGGTTTACCAAAATCCTCTCCTTCCTTCTTGGGGTAGGATTTTATCTTCCTGGGCTTGGGCTAGAGGAATCTTCTTTTTCTATCGATTCCACTCAGTTCTTCGTTATCGGGGATTATTTTCCTTTTTATTGGATTATCTCTCCGAGGAGTAAGAGATTCGAAAGCTGGAAAATCCACTGATAATATCGCCCTTGTGGATTTTCCGCTTCTAGATGCTTATTTGCAATATATTTCCCGTATGGGATAGAAATACCAAATGGGGGAGAATGGCCGACTGGCGGACTTGAAGTCCCAGGCAGGCTACCTCGAGCAAGCCCAAGAAGAGTTTGTCCTTACTTTCCCGGGCGGCCTCTATAGATTCTCCCATTTGAGAAATGCCCGTGTAGTCTTGGTAAGGTGAATGGAATCGAGCTGTCTTACAACACGGCCGCAGCGGGCCCTAGATCCCAAAGCATCACGCCATTCTATACGCCCTCATTTTCCTCCGACCGGAGTTTTTGTGTTATTTCGCCAGGGGAAAATATTAAGGTTTCAAATGTTAAATGTTGAGAGTTGAAAGGTTTGTGAAAACGACAGGTATTAAATGCACTCGGAGGTGACGCTTGCGTGTGTTTAAGGTGCATGGGAGATGCATGCCTCCCAATGTGCATCCTATGCATCTCGTTCTGACGGCGCATTTAATGCGTCAGTCGATCCCCTTCCCCTATAAATAGGGGCAATGGTCTAAATATTAGTATTTTACGTTTTCTAAAAGGTTTGCTTTTTCTTTTGGTTCCTGTATTTCATCCTCCTCTGCGCTTCTACAAGTTTCCCTTCCAAAGGAGCCGTTGGAGACTTCGACGTCATACGACTTTTAACTTTCAAGAACATTTGGTAACTCAAACCTTTTTCGAGTTGTTGGTTTGCTTGAGTGTCTTCGTGGTTTGGGGGTGTTCTATTACTTTTCGCGAAGGTTTTTGGTTTACTTTCTCTAGGTTCTATCCCTGGTGGATTGTCAAATCCCTAGGGGAGATTTCTTTTTCCTTTCGAGGGATTTTTCCTTTCTTCATTTTTTATTTTTATTTTATGGCCCCCTGCTGACCCATTATTATACTCTCCTTTTATTTATTTATTTATTTTTACCTGCTTGTAGAATGGCAAGATGTCACGAAGAGGTTTCGACCAGTTAGTTTGGGCGTAGGAGGGGTACCCCCCGGGAAACGCCTATTGCAAGTAGTCTAGTTGCTGCCATGTCTGTAGAGGAATTATGGTTATACAGCCAAATTCTTACCGAAATTAGTCTAGAGACATCAGACAACACGACTACCACAACTATTGGGGAGGCAGAGAACGTTGTATATTTTACACGAGAGCATTTTGTTGCTGGGCTTCGCCTCCCCGCTCCATCGCTGGTGAAGCAGTTCCTGCACTTTACTGGAGTACCTCCTGCACTCATTCATCCGAACGCTTTTCGGATTTTGATGGGTTGCAGTGTGCTGAACTCTCTTTACCAGTTGGATATCTCGCTGGTCTATGCTCTTACACCTTGAAGCTTAGACTAAGGGCCGTCGTCTCATGTCGAATCTCGTAGTGGATGTGCCCTGCAGGCAATAGTGTAATTATTATTACTTTCATATTTCAATAATAAAGAGGCATTTTCATTATCATCTTACATTTCTAATTTGGTGATTTACTTCATGAATAGTTGATTCCACTTATGATCATCAAGTGTGTGACTTGATAGTAGAACCCCGACTTCAAATGGAATACGCCTTCAAATCGTCTCTCGGGTCGCTCATTATCGTGGAGCAATAAAGGAATTAAGACTAGTATGGAGTTTGACTGATGATCATGTTCTACCGATCATGCATATATGATATTAAGTCAGCTCATCATGAGAATACTACATGGATTATAAGTCACAATTACTTCTCATCATAATAATGTCTTCTTTTTGTCCTTCGACCTAACACCACCATAGGTCCCTACATGAGGAGCTTTATGTTTTAGCACAAAGCCAACATCATATGTAATAGTAGTGATAATACGTAATCAGAAGGACATAGAATAAATCATGTATAGGGATGAAAGATTTAAAGGGATTAGAATTCCTCTCATTTCTATTGAGAGATATCCAAGCCCTCGATATGTGTGACTGAAATCAGATATTACGCTCAAATGAATTAATAAGTATTATTAATGTCAATTAGATATCGCTTATATATGTTGAGTAAAATTGTACGACGAACTTTACAAGGGGAGACATAGTCCATGACTAGGTTCAATTAGGATATCGTGGAGACAAAGGGACTACGACATTTATTATGGATTAGGTTATGTCGCTATTAACATTCACATAATTTGGGTGGTCATAATGTCTTGCTAGAGGCCGCTTATGATCTGTGGGCTCGAAATGGGCTTTTGAGCCCATTGCCAACATTATGTGGACCTACATGGTCACACACATAGAATGGGTCGGAAACCAACCCTTGGTCCTAAAATTGGTATTTAAACCCAAGGGATCCCTATGCGGATTGATTCATTCGTTTTTCACAATTGAGAGAGGCGGCTAGGGGTTTTCGTGAGACCCAACCAAGTCCTAGCACACTCATTTCTCTCGGTTTCTGAAGAAGGCTCATTCGTGTGGATAGCTTTAGAGGGTGGAGTGATTTATTGCGCCTTTCAGTTCGACAAGGAGGGTTTGATGCACAAACGACACTACGGAACAAGGATCTTCCAGCGAGAATAAGGTATTCTTCTATCCCCGACCATCCGACGGATCACACGGATCCTTATTTGTTAGAAAAAAGGCAAAATTTTTAATTTTTCCTCTGTGGTATGTGTATGCTTAATCGCCGCAGGAACCCAATGTTCCATAGTCCCCCGACCGCAATTCATAATCGGCCCCCGATCCCTAAGACTCCGAGGTGAAAGGGGTCAACCTGGTTAAGGGCCTGTGGTTTGAAATCCCTGGCTCTCCAGGGCTTCCTTTCAATCTGAACTAGTCCCTTACGCTTTCGGGTTTGTCTTCGTTCCTATTTTTGTACATCTTTCACTTCCCTAGGTGGTGGGTGTATTGACATACCTATATTTTTTATGATTTGTGTGATGAAAATGCACGAGGCCGGCCGGTCAACTCGTGGAGCATGAGTCTGGACGCATCCGCTGGTCACTGGAGATCACAGAAAGGGAGCGCCATCACGAGCTCCTTCTATCTGCAAAGAACTTGTAGGATTTGGGCGCTAGTCCTATCCCCTACATAGTGCCTGTTTTTCCTATTCCTTTGCCCAACGAGGTCGTTAAGGGTGAGCATTTTGTTATTGCGGACCTTCTAAAGTCACTGCCCGGAGGCTCTACCCAAAGTGAGGTAATTTTCGAGGGCCCCGCCCGTCGTCGAGAGTGTTGCCCCAGATGTTCCTCGAAATGCTTGTGCAAAGACCGAGGATGAGGTTCCAGTCGGAGAATTTCCCCGTGTTGACGATGTGTCTGTCGAGGCTTTACTTGTCGAAACGACCAATGAGTTAGCTCCTGACCAAGAAACTGCCCGAACACTCATTAACTATTGGAGGCCCTTCGACCAGAGGGGCCCTTCCGTCCCGCATATGCGCCACCTTTACCCTCACAGCTTCCTCATACCAGCATTGGCTTGAGAGGAGGAATACTCCATCCCCTTCCCTGTCAACCTGGATAAGAGGTCCTACCAACGCGTGATCGAGGACGGGATGTATATGCGGAACCATGACTTTGATGAGACTGCCGAACTGGTATGGCTGAACCTCTAATGTTTGATTGTTTGTTTTCATGCTATGATTTCCTTTTAATGTTCTCTCTTTACAGGATGCGATGGCTCTTAATAACATGGGGCGCCAACACAAGGAGCTTTGTCGTAGGCTAGGGGATGCCGAGAGGTTACAACTCTATGCCCAGGCAGCCGCCTCCGAGCACCGTGCTCTTGAAGAGTCCCTAGGCAAGACCCAGTCTTCGTCCAGACATTGGGAATAGGAGGCCAAGGAGGGCTCTAAGAGGACGACGGGTGCGGAAAAAGAGAGAGATGAGGCTAAGGAGAAAGCTTAAGTTGCCCGACTAGTAGCCATCGCAGTGGGCGACGCGAGGGAGAAATTAGAGGGTGACCTGGCTAGGGTCAAAGATGCTTTGGCCACTGCGGAGGAAGCCAAGATGGTAGTAGAAGAGGCTAAGCATAAGGCCAAGTTTGAGGTCGCCTGACTAGAGGTTGATCGGACGTCTCTCCTGTTAGAGCTTGGAACGGTCAAGGATGATGTGTCTTCTTTTCCAGTCTCAAGCTGGTAAGGACAAGGAGGACATGGAGAAGGAATACCAGAAGGCTTTGGAGGTGATCTTTTCCTATCGGTACAGGTGTTGCGTTTTCAAACACAACATCTGTGGAGATCGTCCAAAGGTCCTAAAGGGGATGCTTGACTCTACCGACCCGCTGCCTCCTGAGTTCTTCGTGAACCCCAGGTACCAAGGGTCCAAACGGCTGCCGAGGCCACTACGACCGAAATTCCTCTGAACGAGGCGGCTAAGGAGCCGATGGAGATTGATGCTGCCGAGGACCATGGCAGACTCTAGTTCATCTTTCTCCGTTCTTACTTAATTACAACTTTTTGTAAAGGGGCCTTGGTCGGCTGCCATCATTTGTGTACTCTTTGGGCACCATTGGTTCTTCAATGAAATACACCTTTTGGTCTACTTCTACTATCTCTTATCTCTTACTACTGATGCTCTTATAATTTCTCGTTTGCTTAAGCCATTGATTCCTTTCCTGGTGCAACCCCTTTCCTTAATTTCTTGGTTAGGATGGTCTATCTAAGACACTAATACTAAGTTAGGAGCTTTGCAGGGTTCGCCTTTGTGTAGGCGGGCAAGGCGTCATCTTCGAGCCTTAGTTATAGTTGAGAGGCCAAGGATCATCATAGGGCTTGATCATGTACCAGCCAGGGTGGAAGCAACGTATGGTTTCTTTTTTAGAAGCGCTAACATGCTTACATCCACAGTCTAGTCTTTTGGGGGGTGCTAGCAGGCTCTGATCCGTGCGTGCAAAACAGGCCTTGGGCCAACGGAGTAGCGGGTTTAAAAACCACGGTACTCACAATGGTACTATCTTCCAAACCTTGAAGGAGGTGAGTTTCCACCGTTAGAACCCTATCATGGAGGTTTATAACTCCATTAAAGCTGAGAATTGATTCATAATTGCTGGGACACTAATAGTAAACGTGAATTGAGAAATAACACTTCAATTGAAAGGTTGAGATATAAAAAACGCAAGGTCTCTCAATGAACACCAAGTTATAAAACCAACTGAAAGATTAAAAAATGCTTAAAACTCAGAATTAGAAGAAAACTAAGTACTCTACTCTATGAAAACCCTAGAAAAATATGAGAAAACACTCCAAAGGTTAGAGCCAAAACCCTAGAATCCGAACTCCTTTAATTCTGCCCTAAAGTGGGCTTAAATACAATCCTCATGACAGACCTCCTTCCTAGTGACAAATCGCGGCACTCCACAAAGAACCTCCCCAAAACAGTTCGCTTCGACCGACAAGTTACCATGAAGCTTAAGCCGTTAAAACCGCTTAAAATCGTATTTGGAAAACGCTGCTATAAATTTTCACTTTTCATCAAAATCACACTCCTCGATTTAATAAATCTGGCAAGATAAAGACCGCGCAAAGGGTCAAGCCCGAATACAAAAATTTCCTCTATATAAAAAAATACACTCCCAATATTTTCCAAAATCCAACTACAATCATAAAGACCTCTGGTCCTCATCAAAATATAAGATAAGAATTAATCCAACATAATTTCATAGCAACCTGTTTTTCTCAAAACCATGCATGCATATTTTTCAAAAGATATTTACATATACAAAATGTCACATTTTAACTTTTACTACTTTTACGGCATAATCTTATCTTATAGATAATCACAACACAGCCATTTGGGATCGAGGATCCCGAAAAGCCTTGGCTTCAACACCCGTAACTGAAAAAAATTATTTTAAACAAAACTATGAGCCAAACGGGCCTCGAGTACTATAAGTTCTAAATGCCGTCAAGGTTTGTACCTCCCAATATGAAATCAGATAGAAATGGTTGTAAACTGCTTTTTGAGAAAATCGAAGTTTTAAATATTAAAACCATTTCTCAAAACCGCTCAAAACTATTTCGCTGAAAACTCGCTTCTTCGCTGAAAATAGTTCAAAACTAATTATGTCAAAACCGCTTTTTGAAAATTATTTCGCCGCCGAAACTGCTTTCAAATACGTTAATATCCGAAAGTCGCTTATATCAGAATCAAGTACCAACCATCGGTGGTCCATTTCTCGAAATACCCTAGAAGTGATGCCTCGAACTCGACACGGTAGTGAACCCTAACACTACCTCGGCTAAGATGGTCCTGAACACGGCGATCTATATAGCATAATGGAACCTTATACCAAAACGCCGGTGAGGAACTCGAACCAACACCATCGCTATGTACTAAGTCAACAATAACTATAAACCTCGAATGCAGAGGGCGACTCACTATATAAATATGCTAGATCTAACCCCAAAGTGCCGATCACTGTGCAATATAGTTAGTTATAATATCCCATACCCAGCTTACGCACAACCGAAATACATCTCGACCGAACCGACCGCGCCATCTGCTTTGCTAAACTGTGCCAAACCGCTTTCTTAAATACCGGAATCGAACTTTTCGCCGAGTATAACAATTGGGAGGTAATAAAATGCTTTATAAATCTATATTTTCAAAACATTTTACAACTTCAGAATTTAAACACTTTCGCTGAAGAAAACGATTGTAGTGACTCACCTTTTCTCGCTTACTAAACTCAAAGACACCTCAATTTTTCAGTCTTTGCTTTTAGCCTACACATTTGATGTATTAGACTACATACATTAGCACAACCAACCAAATACTATTCACTATTTACTATGCATTATGCGCGATTTACTATGCACTATGCACTATGCACTATGCACTATGCATAATGATGGCACGTGATTCATACGTATTTACTATTTCCCACACTTAAACCGCGAAATCCCGCAGGATTCGGGTACTCACGCAAACTCTCTCGCCAGATAAGAACTTTACCTATTCGTCCGAAAAAGCGCCGACCACTGGGAATTCGCAGATCCGGCAGTAACCAAAAATTCTGTGATTTTCGAATATTTACCCGAATTCTTGGTGAAATCCGTGTTTCGTACTCACGCTGCAGCTCGTCGCTGCAGAGCACTTTTCGCGGTTTATCCCGATCGAGTCCGACTGGCCGATTTCCATAAATCTGAAAAAGAAATTAAGAGAGAAAAAAAAAATTTAAAAACTCTATCTCTCCTCCCACGCCCTTCTGATCATTCCGTCTCTTTCCTTTCATTTTGTTTTTCATCTTTTTTTTTAGTGGGACCCACATGTCCCTTTTTATTCCTTCTTAACCGTTTGCCTCCTAAACAAATTATTTTATCCTGCTTTCAATTTTCATTTATCTTTAAATGAATATTCTTATATACTTGTCATTTTTCGGCATTTTCAAAATCCCTGGGCTTCGCGCTTCACTCTAAACCCGTCGCCTGTAAATTCGTAAAATATTCCGATCACTCCCGAATTCAACGAACTTTTCTAGGTCACTAGATCATGAGATCTAACTTAACTGCAGAAATCGCTTCGTCATCCGGCATCTGCACTTTCGAGACTCGAACTATTTTGGCAGAATTCATTATTATTATTTTACTATTTAAACTTCCATTAATTATACTTTCACCCCTCTTCACTTCCTTAATTGTAAAAGTGCACAATTCTTTGAAAACTTTACAATTTTATCCTTTACAATGGCACTTTATGCATATACGCCCTACATATACGTATCGTGCACCTTCTCTGACGTAAGGTTACAAATCCTCCTCCAGAACATTTCGTCCGAATGAACAAACTAAATTCAAAGGAAATGAAAATACCTCATTAGGAAAATAATTGAGGGTACTGACAGCGCATCTGAGCCTCTGGCTCCCAAGTAGCTGCCTCCCTCTCATGATTCTTCCATGGGACTTTAACCAAAGAAATTACTTTACTCCTCAACATCTATTCCTTGCGATCTACAATCTGCACAGGTGTTTCTTCATAAGTCAGGTTCTCCTTATAAGTTAAATTATCCTTGAACAGACCGGGCCGATCTCGAGTATACGGGAGATCTCAGAATATACTAAGGAGCATGGATACATGAAACACATTATGAACCTTAGATAACTCTGGAGGAAAGTCTAATCTATATGCTACTGGTCCCACTCTGACAATAATCTCATATGGCCCTATGTATCTCAGGTTCTCACCTTCTTCGCCTTCCAACTGAGGGACACCTTCCAAGGGAAACTTCGAGGAAGACCCTATCACCATCTCGACCAGGTCCCGCGACCGCTTGTCCGCATAACTTTTCTCGTTTCATCTCTTGCTATTTTCAAGCTTATCGAACAACTTTCACTTTTTCCAAGTGATCTGCACACTCGGGCCTTACTAGTCTTCTCTCACCAATCTCTATCCCAAATACACACCGAGTTCTACATTTCCTACCATACATACTCAAATGGAGCCATTTCTGTACCGCTTGATAGCCTGTTGTAGGCAAACCCATTAGGTGCCAAGTAAGTATCCCAACTCCCCTTGAATTCCATTACACAAGCTCAACATATCTTCTAACGCCCTCAATATCTTCGATTGACCATCCGTCTGAGGATGAAATAATCGTATTTGAGCCAGCGAAGTACCTAATGATGCTCAGAACTGTGCCAAAACTCGATGTGAACCCGTCTGACCGACACTATTGAAACCGGAACCTCATGAAGTCTCACTATCTCATCCATACACTCGGGGCCAACTTTTCCAATGAATCCTCAACATTAATTGGTAGAAATGAGCGTGACAATAATCGATCTACCATCACCCATATAGCATCACGCTGGCTCCGAACCGCGGAATACCTGTCACAAAAATCATAGTAATCTTTTTCCATTTCCATACTGAATAAGGAGGAATCAGATCTTCCCGCGGCTTCTCGATGTTCGCCTTCACCTCACGACAGTGCTAGACATCTCGGATACGAAATCACATTTCCTTTTTCATGCTCTCTTCCACCAATAATGCTCCCTAGAGTATTATACATCTTAAAAGCAGCCAGTGGTGCATATGGCGTATAGCGAAAAGTGAGCTCTTCCATGATTTCCCTTTTAGTTCACCTATTTCAGTACACACATTCGACTCTCTAACTATTACTCCATCGTCTCTTGATCCGAACTCCTCGGGTTTCCTACCACCTTCAATCTCTGCCCTCAACTTAATCATCTCTGAAACCTGCTTCTGACCTTCCTTGATCTGATCCACAAGAATAGGACAAACATAAAATGATGGCAACAAAGGTCCTTGTATCGCCATTTCTGCAACCGAACTCCCAAAGATCTCAACTCTATCAACAATGGGAGATATATCAGAGTGCAGATAAGCATAGGAACCCTTGGCTCCTGGGCTTAAGGCATCAAACACTACATCGGGCCTTCCTGGGATGGTACTCTATCGTGCAATCATAAATCTTTTAATCACCCTAACCACCGGCGCCGCCTTGCTAAGCTCTTCGAAAGTGAAGATATACTCCGTGTGCCTTATGATCGGTGAATATCCGACAGAACACCGTATAGATAATGTGTCTCCGCATCTTTAGAGCGAAACCATCGGGCCGCTTAGTTCTAAATCATGGGTCGGGTAGTTCTGCTCGTGCTTCTTTAACTGACGGGAAGCATAAGCTATAATTTTACCATTCTGCATTAAAACATACCCTAACCCTGTTGTCTCAAGATCACCCAGATACCACATAACCGTCCTTTCCTGACGGTAATGCTAACGACCGGCCGCCGCTAACTTCGCCCCACCTCAAAACTATGCCGAGCTGTGCATCCGACCACCTCGACTTCGATCCTTTTCAATAGATTGGTCAATGGATTGCTATCTTCGAAAATCCTCAAAAAATTTCCCGTATTAACCTCGCTAATCCAAGGAAACCGCGAACTTAAACATTCGTGGGCTTTCCAAATTACTCATAGCTCGATCTTCGAGATCCACACTATTACCTTATGCCAAAATGATATGACCCAAGAAAGCTACTTTGTCTAACCAAAACTGGCACTTACTAAATTTAGCGTATAACTGATGCTTTCTAAGAATCTTCAATACTGTCCGGAGATGCTCGCGATGTTTCTCCGACCGCCTCGAGTACACTAGGAATGTCATCAATGAATACGATCACAAACTTATTCCAACACGGATCTAATAATTCCGCTCGTCAAATCCATGAACGCAAATTCGGGGCATTAGTCAACTAATGGAATCACTAGGAACTCAGAGGACCGTGATCTCGCCCTGGGGCCACAGCCTTAAACATCACTCTTCCGACCTCAATCGATGATACCTCGACCTCAAGTCTATCTTCGAGTATACTCGAGACCCTCGAGCCACCGAATAACTCATCGATCCTAGGAGTATACCGACATGGATGGTAACTCTATTCACCATTGTAATCTAAGGGCCAATAACCGCAAACTCCCATCTTTCTTTTTCACGAAGAGAATCGAGCTCCCCACTGGGATATGCCTCTACGAATGAATCCCTTTACTCAACAATTCTAACCGAGCCTTTAAACTCTCTCAACTCTACAAGTGAGCCATCCTATAAGGAGGAATGGAAACGGGCTCACTCCCTGGGATCAAATCAATGGTGAACTCCACCTCTCTATCCGGGAGGTAAACCCGAAATATCATCCGGAAAGACATCCGAAACTCTTTGGACTATGGTGATGTCTTCTGCACCCGTGTCCCCTTGCCTCCTATCCACCGCAAATGCCAAATAACCTCGCAACCTTTCCGGGCGCATTTTCGAGGCGGTCATGGCATTAATGAGACTAGGGCGATCTCTTCTGATTCCCGAATATCACACTGTTCCTCCGACGAACTAATCTTACTTATTTCTTATAGAAATCTAAGGTGGCTCTATGCTCGATAACTACCCATACCCAAGACTATATCAAATCACGGATACCTAACACTATCAAGTCTCGGCCGAAAATCCTATTCTCGATCACCAATCAAGCACTGAACTATCCTTTCGATATCATAGTATCCCATTTGGGTACGGAAACCACCATACGACCATCTATAGGTTGGGACTCTATCCGCAATTCTCCTTGAATGGTACCGAAATAAATGAACGAAAGTGGCTCCCCTCGTCCACCAATGCATATGCATCATGATCATAAACTCGAATCATACTAGTAATCACGCCTCCTGTTGATGCATCCGTCTCTCTCCCGCCGTGTGACTAAAATACCCGAGCCCGAGTACGAGTACCACTTCCTATCCGCCAATCGGGTACTACTCGGTCTCCGCAGACCCTACCTCGAATTCTTACCAGGTGATGTACCGCCACTCCTCTCGCCTGAACTAATTCCCTACTGTACTGGACTGGACCGTCGATGCCCGTAGATGTTATTGTCACCTTAGAGGTCTCGCAGTTTGACTAACTATGGACAGCGGATAAAGTGGACCTTCCCCGCTCAAGAATGGAAACATCTTGGCTATGTTCATCCTACACTCCGAGATGCCTCCCCAAAGATGTAGGTACAATGGAAAATATGATCCCGAAGATCTACCACCTCCCGGTGCTATCGGGCGATCCGACGGATCCTCGCAAATGCTACTCCTCGTCCAGCCCCACCGGGTCATTCCACTTCTTTCCTTTATTTCACTGTGGACTGACCGGTGCCTGTAGCCGACTAGCTCGGGAGCACTTCTTCTTACTGCTTGGTCGCCTTTGGTTGGGAACCCTAACCTGCTTTGCTAACTGAGAATGCAACCCCAAACTTTCATAATATCAAGCCAGTCATTGGCTACGTATCCTAGTAACAAACCCAAAGCCCTACCGTGTCGCTGAAGGACCTCGTGTCCACGCTCACATTTTTCTGAATATGGTGGAAACACCCCCAGCGTTCACGTCACCATATAATATCTAGAAAGATAACCCTATCTAACCATATACCCCGCCTCCGGGTCGCGGACATCATGTCAGCCCTCACTCTAGAGCGCCCATCAAGGCCTCCTCGTCTTCTCCGGAGACCCAGCCTCGATCGGCAGCCGCCGCAATGGGCCCCAGATAACCTAATCCATCACAAGGTACGCCACTCGGGTCCGCGCCGATGGCTCCCACCGGGCCGATTCTATCAAAACATCTTTCGATTTGTAGTGCTCGACATATCTTTCTCGTGGTGCCTCCGTATATCTTAGATCTAATTTACCACTTCGCCCAAACATAATGTTGTGAATTTCAAGATTAAAAGATTTAGTGCAGACACTTTAGAATATTTGACATGGTATGATTTGAAAACAAATGTGGTCAGAATAGGAAAATCATTATAAAAATATTTATAGAAAATAATGCGGAAAACGTACACAAAACAAAAAGTAACTATCGTCAAACCCCGCTTCGATACTAAATTGACATGGTATCAAATCTTTTCAAATCTTGGGGTTATTGTATACTTATGCTCTGATACTAAATCGACATACCCCTTCCCTTGAGCGACAGAAATTCGGGCCAAGAACTCCACAAGAACCTCCAACAAGTCGCCGACCGACAAGTTACGCGAAGCTAAGCCGCTAAAATCATTTAAAATTGTATTCGGGAAAACGCGGGGTTATAAAAATTTTTCACTTTTCTATCAAAACACACCCTTAGATTTAATCGAAAACTGACAAAGATAAAGATCGCGCAGCCGTCAAGCCCGAATACAAATACTGTGATATAAAAAAATACACTCCCAATATTCTTCCAAAAATCCAACTACAATCATATAAAGACCTCCGGTCCTCATCAAAATATAAGATAAGAATTAATCCAACATAATTTCCCTCATAGCAACCTCTGCTTTTTCTCAAAACCATGCATGCATATTTTTCAAAAGATATTTTTTTATATATGCCAAAATGTCACATTTTAACTTTTACTACTTTATTTACACTTATCTTATAGATAATCACAACACAGCCGTCTAGGATCGAGGATCCTCGAAAAGTCTTTGGGCTTCAAGACTCGCACTTTTGAAAATTATTTTAAACAGTAAAACTACGCGAGCCAACCCGCCCGTGAGTACTATAAGTTCTCACGCCGGGTCGTCTGTTCAGACCTCCCAACAGGAGTAATCAGATAGAAATGGTCAGAAACCCGCTTTTTGAGAAAAATCGAGTTTTAGCTTATGAAACCATTCTCTCAAAACTCGCTCCAAAACTATTTCGCCATTAAAATCGTTTCTTCAATAAAACAGCTTATGAAAACTAATTATGCCATTAAAAAACTGCTTTTGAAAATTCATTTCACACAAAATCGCTTCAAGCAAATGGTTAATATCCTCAGCATGACATCAGGAATCAAGTAATTAACCATCGTGGGCTCCATTTAAAATAATTTAGAAGTGATGCCCTAACCTCTAACTGGCATCTAGAGTGAACCCTGAACACTAATTTCCTACTTAAGATGCATCCTGAACACTCACGGATCTACGCAAGATAATGGAACCTCGAGACCTCAAAATGCTTCTAAGTGAGGGAACTCCTGAATCAACACCTCATCGCTGATGTACTCAAGTCAAGGCCAACTATATACCCTCGAATGTGCAGAGGGCTTACCTACTATATAAATATATGCTAGATCTAACCCCAAAGTGCCGACCCGGCAATATAGTTAGTCATAATATCCCATAACCTAGCCATGCACAATCCGAACATATCCGACTAAATCGAGCCGGTGCCATCTAGGTTGCTAAACTGTGCCAAAACTCAAGCTTAACACTTAAATCGAACTTTTTCTCACGAGTATAATTGGGAGGTAATAAAATGCTTTAAGTAAATCTATATTTTCAAACACTTTACAAACTCAGAATTTAAACACTTCTCGCTTGTAGTAAAACGATTAGAAGATTTACCTTTTCTCGCTTACAAAACTTGAGCACAATTCCTCAATTTTTCCGCCTGCTTTTAATTTCACATTATCAATAAATGTATTGCATCACATACATTAGCACAACCAATCAAATACTATTCGCTATTTACTATGCACTATGCGCGATTTACTAAGCACTATGCACTATGCACTATGCACTATGCATTATTCACTATGCACTATGCATTATTCACTATGCACTTTGCATACGTATTTATACGTATTCATACGTATTTACTATTTTATACGTATTCATACGTATTTACTATTTCACGTGGAAATCCGAACAATAAATCCCGCGATTTTGGTACTCTTACGCATAGCTCCTCGGGTCAAGGCAGAGTAATCCTTTACCTATCGGGTCCAAAAGTATCGAATTCACTGCACGGCGCAGATCCGAGAAAAACTAAAATTTAGGATTTTTCGATCATTTACTCCAATTTCTGCGGAAACTCGTGTTTCGCACTCACTAGCCCCCGTCACAGAGGACTTTTCGTGTTTATCCCGACGAAATCCGACGATCAGATTTTCATAAATCTGAAAATGAAATTAAGAGAGAAAAAAAATTTAAAAACTCTATCTCTCCTGCCACGCCCTTCTGATCATTCCGTCTCATTCCTTTCATTTTGATTTTCATTTTTTTTTTTAGTGGGACCAAATGTCCCTTTTTATTCCTTCTTGGTCCGTTTAAGCCCTGAAACAAATTATTTTGTCCCGGTTTCAATTTCATTTATCTTAAATGAATATTCTTTATATACTTGTTGGCCTTTGAGATTTTCAAAAATCCCTGGCTTAAGGTTCACTCTTAAAACCTGTCGCTGTAAATCTTCGTGAAATATTCCAATTGTTTTAATTCAACGAAATCCTTTTTGTGTCACTAGATTTCTCAAGTGGCATTTAAATCCACCCACAAATTGCTTGCCATCCGAGATTCTGTAGCACTTTGCATTCCTCGAATTGTTTTTAAGAATTCATTATTATTATTTTACTATTTAAACTTCCATTAATTATACTTTACCCCTCCACTTTCCTTAATTGCAAAGTGCCACAATTTTTTGAAACTTTACAATTTTATCCTTGCCAATGGCACTGTGCATATATGCGCCCTACGCTTACATGTACTGTGTAATCTTTCGATCAGGTGTTACACCTCATTAGTGATCTCGGGCGGGTGATCAAAAGATGAGCGTGTCTCTTGCAATCTTCAAAATTGAAATTTCGCTCAAATCCCGCAGATCGCAGATGCTGTGGTACTTGCATCTGCTAGTTGTAGTATTGGTACCAAAGTGCATCGGGTATCTAACAAATTTTCGGGGGTACTCCGCACTTACCATATTTAAAGGCCTGCATCATCGCTCCACTGCATGTGGGTACTGGTACTAGTAAGTGTAGTATTGGTACCACTGCCTCCACAGCTGCTCCTCTTCACTTTAGCACTACTCGGGGCCTCCCGACAGCGGCTGTAATCGACAACAATGATCTACAGTTGTTCTCTGGATCCAAACCGCTACGAAAATGTGCACGGGACATCAAACAACTTGCACACGCATAAAACAGGTAGAAAAGGTCAAAAGCACCTATTCTACACAAAAGGAAAACAAAACATGAGCTGAGGGGCTTAAAACCCTATATAAATGTCTCACTTTTATGTATCCAACAAGTATCACGCGCGTCCCATCGTTATCTGCTGTGCATGATTTTATATTAGGGAATTTAATGCATACGCTAGTGTTTCACCCCTATATATAGGGGTCTGACTTCTAGTGTTGCCTATCCATAAAGTTTTTCGCCTATTATGATTTTTCTTCCTCTTTGTTCTTGTGAATTGGCAAGGATAAGGGAGCCATGGAGGAAGATTGTCAGAAGGCTCTGGAGCCAACTTTCATCTATGGTTGTGGGTGCTGTGTGTTTAAACACAATATCTGTGGAGATCAACTAGAGGTTCCAAATTGTGCGCCTGACTCTCCGAATTTTCTTTTTCCAGAGTGTGTTGCGGCCCTTCTATGGTCCCCTGTTTGGGTACCCTTTGGAGATGCGACTTTCGTAGAGAGGTGGCGGAGGAGTTTGGTAGAGGTGCCCCCCTTAGGGATTTAAATGAACATCCATTATGTGGCCGCACTTCTTCTTCCTCATTTTTCCGTAGTTGCCCCAATATGGCCGCTCGGACATATACCATAGTGTAACTAATGACACCCTAGACGTGTTTACGAGATGTAATTTTTTGTAATGAGCCCAATATGACCACTTAGACATATATCAATGTGTAACTAACTACGCCATTGGCATATTTATTAGATATAACCTTTTGTAATTCTTTGAACAAACGTCCCCCGGCTGGGATTGATGCTTTAGAGTCACCGAGGTCAAGTTATATCCGTTGGCACTTTACAGTTCGACCTTAGTGGGTGAGCCAATTGTCGGGTCGTGCTTAGGGCATTTACTCGATTACTACTCAACAAGGTCGTTTACACTCTATTACGCTGTGTTTTCAGCACTTTTTATGTAGTAATCAACTTAATTAACCTTGTTGGCATGTTAAGGACCTAGCTATGCTACTAATCATATTTTATGGCGAATTTTATAGTTTTCATAGGCCAGTTATGCCAAGGTTAGAGAGTCAGCTCAATCTCGGAGAATTCAAGTCAAATCAGAGTCAGAGATCAAAAATCACAAGAGAAGCAAAGGCAGTAGAAGAAGCAAGCAACCTGGGCAATTTAGTACCTCTCTCAACTCCCTGAAATTTCGCAGGTCGCGACCCTTGCAACTTACGAATTTTCGTAGCCTCGCGACCTGGGCCGCTTCGTTATTGCCTTTGTACTCTTTTTTGATATGTTCTGTAAATTCCCTATGTAATAGTGATTCTCTTTTGATATTTTGGTAATTTGTATATGTAGTATGGCATATATGCCAGAGACAAGACTTTGTAATCATTCATTGATTGAAATTAGAAAAGCTTCATGGAGAAGCCTCGTTGTTTTTCTCTCTGGATTTTCTTTCATTTTCATTCACTTTCGCTTAGCCTAACACCCTCGAGGACGAAACCCAGAGGGATGAGTGGCTAAACCTCATTCCTCGGGCAGGGCATCAGGGCAAGGGAACCCTGCGGGTAACGCAGGGCTCTCATGTTTCTCAACGTAGGTATTCTCTTCCTTCCGCTGGATGTTCTCTCTTCAACTTTGTGTGGCTCGATCCCTTCGATTCACCTTAAAATGCTAGTATATGGCAAGTTTTTTACGCCATCGATGCTTATCAAGTGTATTTACGTGATGTCAAGTTAGTTATCATTTACGAGCCATTGGAAGGTGATTCAAGAAGGCAAGTGTTTTTAATCGATCGAGAACATTAATGGACATTGGAATGCCATTTTCAAAGGATAGTTATCAAGGTAAGGTTTTATAGCTAATCAAATCCATCGGAGGTAAATTCATGGGTTACTTTCCCTAAAGGCGGTGTGAAAAGACTCGAGAACCCCTTTCATTCATTTCTAGGAACTCAGCCTCCGGTCATCTAACACTTCAAGGAATTCTTCTATATTTTTACATCACTTTGGTTACTATTTCAACTACTAAACCCCTTATTTTATAACAACCTAAAAATCCAAATGAATTTCATTGGGCTCAAATTTCACCGTGAGTCATTTACATGAAGAAACCCATCATTGTGGACGATCCGAACCGATCGTGCTATAATATTTCGTGAACGCCCACACTACTACTTTTACTTTAAGATATATTCGTAAACAATACAAAATACAACACGCTTTCAATACCGTAGGCTTCATGCCACACTCAGATTCGATACCAAAATAAATGTAAAGTATTGAACGCCATCGATACGAATACAAATACGTTTTCGTGATACCTGGTGAGAATATATAATAATATGCAGCAAAACATTTGCGGTAGGCCCATCATTTTGGGATAAATCCCACATTTGTACAATATGGCATTGTATGCCATTTTCAATCATATCATTTACAAAATATATCAGAGTTTTCAATACCAAAACATTTATGGCCAAACTCACCCCACCGAGTTTATACAAATGGTCAAATCCATTTCATGAATGCAAGGTCGGATCTTTAATACTTCGGACACCACGGCTTTGACGCTTACTTTAAATCTCGCTGGCCTTTCATTCCTCGCATCTGTAGTTCTGGATTTGCATCAAAGAATGATTCAATAACGCTATATATTCATGCTTAGTGGTTCTAAGGCTAATTCTTTTCTTCATTCGCTTAAATCAATTTATGCAATGTTTATAAACAATGCTTTTGTACATTTTCCTAAATGATCAATGTAAAGATAAATATATATATATATATATATATATATATATATATATATATATATATATATATATATATATATATATATATATATATATATTTATATTCATCATAATTCATTGGTCATTTCTTAAGTTATGCAATTTTTATATGTAATTAAATCATTCAAATCACAAATCATGCACTTTTCAATCTTATTATCATTTCTCGCTTCTTTATCGAATTTAACCTATGCTTTCGAAGTATAGGATAATCTAATCACCGCATGGTTCCACCAGGCTACGTGCCGTATAAATGGTTTAAGTAACATAAGACGGCCTCGCTGGATCACCGATCGTTATTAAAAATCAATTTCGTGAATACTACTGATACTGGTCCCGCCAGTTACGGACGGTGGGAGTGACACTTCATTTCCATTTGGTGCAAGATCGCGACTTTGACCCTTATTGGTATACCAATCTATCCTTAACTCGAATTTAATGGTTAACATTCTTTTAAGGGCCTTCAAATCATTCTATACAATTTACAATAGTGTATATACATTTGGATACAATAATTTATTTTTCAACACATATGCAAATTTTCATATGCAATTTATTTCGCAATCGGTTGTCTCAAATCAATTTAAAACAAATCCATATGTAATTTATCATAAATCATTTAAATATTTCATAATATTTCACAATCAATTTTGAAACAATGAAAGAAGAGTGTAGATCAAACTTTCACAAATTTGAAACAAGAGAGAGATCAAGAACAAACTCAAAAGGCTGTTGCTCTTCGATTCCTATCCCCGGAACTCCGCTCTCGGGGTCAAGCTCCTGCCACAACCCTCTAATCCATCATGGCACATGTCACATCGTAAAGAACAACCCAAGAAAAATCATTTAGCATTCCCAGATTTTCGTTGTGGCTGATGTCTACCACACCTTCACTTTGAAAATTCTTTCTCTCGGGACATTACTGAGCCTTACTATTTTGCTCATTCCTTCCTTCAATAAAATTATAGCCTCATGAGTCTATGTTTATTATTAATTGAATCATCCTCATCTGGATCACCCAAACTCAAGTTACGACATTTTTAATGCCAAACTGGCCTGCATGCCTAGCCTCACTCCTAAGCATCTAATGTTATTCCCGATTTCCTAGGGTCCTAATCTACATATATTGGTAATGGTTCCTTCCTACTCATTTGAAGCTATGGTTCTTAAGGCTCTTCTTCAATTGTAATCATCCAATTTGGATCACTAAAACTCAAGTTATTGCATTTTACATCCATACTACTCTAATTTGCAAAGCAGAATCAGATTGTTCTTGCACATAGATCCACTTTGACCGAATTCTGGGAACTTTGGGATTACAAATTGCATACACTTCCTTCAAGTAAATTATTCCCCTAGAAGTATAGTTTACCTAGAATTTCTAATCACTCAATTTGGATGAGTGAAACTCAACTTATGGCCAAAACACCACAACCACACCCAAAACATAACATACCCGTTAGCTACCCGAAACTTACCTTTAAGCCCATATTCGGGAGCCTTAGAGCTTGCAATTTGCTCCTTAGTCCCTTATATAAAGTTTTTTAGCTCTTAGATCTTGTGGTTCTTACCAATTGGAATCACTAATTTGGATGATTATAATCTTAACTTATAGCCAAGAGAAAAGGTGGGTTTTGAAATTTTGATAGCAACTCCTTTGAAACTTCATCATTTCCTTTACACAAAAATTCCTCAAAACTAATCCAAACAATGCAAACAACTCAACTGAACTTAAAACCATCCAAAAACACTTTACACAAAGCTAGGTTTTTCTCCAAACCCAAAAATACAAGAAGAGGGGGTTATGGGTTTTGTTTCTTACCTTAAATCTTTCTTTCTTTCTTTCTTTTCTTCCTTTCCTTCTTTCTTCTCAATTACTTAAACTCTTGATCTCATGGAGCAAATTCACAATCCCTCTCTTCTTCTCTTTCTTTCCTCTCTCAAAAACGGAATGCCTAAATGGGCATTCCATAGACCATTTTGGTCTTAAATCCTAATCTAACTTTAAGGCTATGTTCGACTTATCATTGCACTTCTAGTCTTATCTCATTTTTTCCTTATCTTTTAAAGCCTCAGTTCAATTTCCATTTTCACTTCACTTCATTTCATTTTCATCTTTAAATTTTACACCCTCATTTATTTAATTTTTAGTCCTCATTTGACATTTTTACCAAGCTTATTTGGCTAATGTAAAATTTTCACGTTTTTATCATTTTTGTTTTTAGTTTGAAAATATAAATTTAATTTATTTTACAATTCTGAACATGTTATAAAAAATTGTTAGGTATTTTTAGGGCGTTATGGGAAGAGTCATGCTACGCTGGTACGAGGTGTTAGGTTATAAATATTGTTAATTTAGAATACCCTATAGGCTACACATAAATACAGTGGTTTAGGAATTCAAGAGGCAGATTAGTTAAAATCATTTGATACGAGGTGCCATTTGATTTGCATGTATTTATGTGTAGCCCGTAGGGTATTCTGAATCAACAATATTTATAACTAACACTGTAGATCGGTGTAGCATAGCTACTATAAAGATAAAGGCTCTGGATTGTCCACACGACGTTTTTCTTTCTACAGAATGGACTCACCATAAAATTTGAACTAGTGAATTCATTATTTGAATTGGAAAAGCTTCCTGGAGAAGCCTCGTTGTTTTTCTCTCTGGATTTTCTTTCATTTTCCTTCACTTTCTCACTAGCCAAACACTCTCTGAGGATGATAACTCAGAGGATGAGTGGCTAAACTCCTCCTTCTCAAGCAAGAGGGCACCGGGCAAGGAACCCGTGGTAACATGTGGGCCTTTGGCAAGCCAACGTAGGTATTCTCTTCCATCGATGTTCTCTTCAACTTTAAGTTCTTGATCCCTTCGATTCACCTGAATGGTTATCCCCAAAGCAAACCCACTCCGATCAGGATTTGGCATGCATTAGTATGTTAGGATCGCGCCCGGGCATTCGTGAAAGTGCCGTTGGTGCATGAGCCTCGGGGCCAGTCTTTTGCGAGTGATACCGTTAAAAGCCACAAGTGTGATGGTCTATTGAAAGTGCTAGCAGGATATCACCCATATCCGGATTCTACGAAAGCAACAGCTAAGAGCCATAGTCCTGTCTGAAAGTGCCAGCGTGGATATTAGCCATATCGGACTTTTACGAAAGCAACAGCTAAGAGCCATAGTCCGTTTTTTGAAAGTGCCAATGTAATATTGTTTTCATATCCGACTTTTACGAGTGCTAGCAGGCTAAGAGCCACAGTCTGGTATTTTGAAAGTACTAGTAGGATATCATCCATATATGGACTTTTACGAGTGCTGGCAGGCTAAGAGCCACGATCTGGTCTTTTGAAAGTGCTAGTAAAATATCAAACTATATTCGATTCTCCTTTATGAAAAGCAAGAGCTAAGAGCTACAAACGATCTTTGGAAAGTGCCGGTGAGGGATATCACCCATATATGGATTCTTGTGAGTGCCGCAGCTAAGAGCCACAAAGACGGGTTCGAAGTGGTGAAGCTGGATATTCGAAATATCTAGACTTCACAGTGCCAATGTAAGCCAAGAGCCATGCTTGTCTTTGAAAGGAGAATATCATCACCATATTTGGACTTTTACAAGTGCCAGCAGGCTAAGAGCCATAGTCTGGTCTTTTGAAAATGCCAGCAAGATATCAGCCATATCTGGACTTTTTGAGAAGAGGCGATTGCAAAATATCACAATATTTTAAAGACGGTCTTTATTGATAGTAACACTTTTAAAGGAAATTTTACTGGTAATACCTATTCAGATGTATGGCATTCCATATTTTCTTTGGGTACGTAAAGTCCCGCGCTTTAGCTTATTCAACGTGATATGATCCGGCTGCTCTAATTTATCACCGATATGGCCTTTCCTAGTTCGGGTCGAACTTCCTGGCCTCGTCAAGGTAGTGTTTTCAAAGACTTGTCTCAAGACCAAGTTTCCGTCTTGGAATGTTCGCGGTTTTACTTGCCTATTATACAGGCTTGTTAGTCTTTGCTGGTATGACGCTATACGCATAACTGCACCTTCGCGGAGCTCGTTTACCGTATCTAGGTCTCTAGTAACGACTTCGACATTAGCCTCTTTAGAAATTCCAGTTCAAAGTGTGGGCATCCCAATTTATGTGGGGATTATAGCCTCCATCCCGTAAGTAAGGGTGAATGGCAATATCCCAATCGTTTCGACTAAAGTGATCCTATGTGCCCATAGACTCTAGTGTACTTCATCTACCTATTTCCCTTCTCAATAATGCATTTTTTTAAATTTGTTAGAGAGTCTTGTCGTAAAGATCCGCCCGACCGTTCCTTCGGTACCCGCAACAATACAAGTTCTTGATTTTATCTCGTCAGAGAAGTTCTCAGATACTCCCGTTGTCAAATCGGGGGCCCATTGTCAATTACTATCGACCTGTGGTATTCCAACCCAAACGATGTTCTTCCACACACAAATTCGAATCCACACTTTGTCCTCGACGAGGCGAAGGCTTCAAATGACCTAATGTTTGTCAAATAGCATGTCACCACAAGAATAGCTTCTTTCAGGTCGACTGTGAGGTAATGGTCCAACTATATTAATTCCCCATTGGGTGAATCCGCCAGGCCTGGGCTGCTGGTTGTTAGGTTCCTGAGTCGGGCACCCTCGAAATGGGGTCATTGGGCCATGTTCACCACACTTCACGCACGTGAAGGCACGTGATCTGGCCAAAGTCACAAGAAAGAACTCCTGGTAATGGACCTCAGGCGCCAAAGTTTTGCCGCGTGGATGGTTTCCGCATATTCCTTCATGAAGTTCCGCCAATGCATACTGCCCCTGCTAGGTGGTGAGACATTTGAGATACAGCCCGCTTAAAGAACGTTTATATAACTGCCCATTCACCAGGGAAAATTGAGCCACTTTAACTCGAATCTTATGGGCTCCGACCCTGCTATCCGGGAGTTCTCCCAAGCTCAGGTAGTGAGCTATTAGAGTCATCCAAGAGGATACATGTATCCTATATCGTTTCACTTATTATGCAATCGACGCATCCGAATGGTACAGACAGGAGGAGTAATCGCTTCTTCGTCGGGTAGGAGGTGGCCACCATCGCTAAGGCATTTGCCTTTCGCTTAATCCCAGATACGCCCAAGCTTCCAAGCCGCAAATATTTTTAATCTGAGCTAACTGTGCATACATATTTCGTCATGCACCGATCCCACGTTCGTACCCTCGCTTACCCGTCCCACGACCAGTCGGGAGTCACTTTGTATGATGATAAGCTTCTGGATGGATACGAAGATTGCGAGGTCTATACCGGCTAGGATTGCTTCATATTTCACCTCATTATCGACGCGGAAGTCTAACTATATACCGCTCCATTCTCCCTTTGTTTGACTCGGTCTGAAGTCAACACCGACTGCTTCAGAAGCACCATCCATTACCTAAGGATCCACTCACGCTTTACTCTTGCCTCAAGGCCTATTGGGGATCTCTACCAAAAAGTCCGCCATCATTCGTTATTTTATCGCTGCCGAGGTTTGTATCAAGTTATCAAATCGCTAGCTCAACAGCCCCATCAGCCATCCTTCCTGTAATAAGCTTCCAAGCTTATGTATGAAGCCAGAAGTGAAGATTGGTCAGCACGACGATAGGGTGTGCTTGGAAGTAAGGGCAGAGCTTTTTAGTCACAACACGGAGAGCCAACGCCCCTTACTCGAGACGAGTATATCGAGTTTCCACCTCAGATAGAGATTTGCTTATGAAGAACACTGGTCTATGTTTTCGATTTTCATCTTCTATGAACAAAGCCGCACCTTAGTCGCAGACACATCGTAAAACTAATAGTAAAGATAGCGTGTCACCTACCTTTGCCAGCGAATTGGTGGTCTTCGGGTGAGATATCAGCTTGATTGCTATGAAAGCCTGGTCACATTCCTTATTCCAACTGGTCTGTTTAGCCACGTTTAAAGTGGTAAAAAATGGATTTAATCTGGCCTCTCAGAAACGAGATGACCATTTTTGTTCTCACCAACTCCGCTAGCCAACTCGTTGCACTCATTTTCCGGAGGTAGGAGTTTGAGAGAGATTCCATAATAGCTCTAGTTCTGAATAGATTGGCTTTTAATCCCCTCTGCTGGCCACTACAAAAGCATAAAATTTACCTCGAACTAACTCCCGAACGCAGACATCAGGGTTAAGTCTCATACTTTATGCACGGCAACTCCAAAAGTTTCTCAAAGTGCTTCGTGATGATCGGCGTTCTTCGATTTTAACAAGCACGTCGTCGATATAACTTCCATGGTCTCGTTTATCAATGGTCTAAAATATCTTTGTCACCAACCTCCATAGTAGCTCGACATTTCTCCTTCAAGTCAAACGACATTACATTATGTGCCAGTGATAGCCCGCGCAGGGCGTAATGAAGGCCGCTTTCTCCGCGATCACGCGGTGCATAGAATCAGAGGCTACGGAGAAAGCTGGCCCAAAATGACAAAGATCCCATGCCCAGCTGAGGCATCAACGATTTGATCTATTGGCAGGGGGAAGCTATCTTTCGAACATGCTTCGTTGAGGTCCATGTAGTCCACGCATACTCTCCACTTATCACCCTTCTTTGGGACTACCACCACATTGGCAAGCTATTCAGGATATTTTACCTCTTCGATGAAACCTGCTCTCAGAAGATTGTCCACCTATGTTTGGATAATCTCAAGGCGATCAAGGTGGAAACGCCTTACTTTCTGTCTCACAGGTCTTGCTAAGGAGATAACATTCAATTTGTGAGAGGCCAACATCGGGTCGATTCCAATCATATATGAGTGATTCCAGGCGAACACGTCTATGTTTCATAATAATACGCGTTATAGCTGCTCTTTTTCCTCGCTGGATAATAGAGAGCTGACGTATGTGAACTTCGGCTCGCTCGCAGCTACCGCTCCATGGATCCGCAGCTAATGGATCCGCTCTCGCTCGACCGGGCGAGGAACTGGTTGCTAGCGCGGATCGCGGATTCGAGGGAGTGACTATCTCGAGATCTTTTCTTCTCGCTTATCAGATGATAGGCCGGGTAGTGCACCGCTGCGGCTTCCGCCGACCGCTAGGAGGTTAACTTGCCCTGCATTGGTTAAATAACTGATTGTTTGGTGATATGTTGAAGAAACGACCTTCATCGAAATGCAACTGCATTCGGCCTATCATGACATCAGAAGGGCCCAAAGTCTTCGACGATTGAGAACAAAACCTGCTGGGTGACTAGTCCTTCTTGTGTAGGGAGATTGATGTCTCCTAGTGTCGTGGTTGTCAGGCCGCTGGAAACTGCAGAGGATTCGGCTTGACTCCAGTTCAAAGATTTATGTGGAATGCCTCATCTGGTTGAAGGCAGGTAGCTGCAACAAGTCTGTTGCACTACTAGGGTCTACCATTACCCTATGCACATCAAAACCGCTAATACATAGAGTGAGTACAATTGCATCATAATGGGGCACAATGACCTTGTTCAGGTTTATTGGAGGAAAGGATATGGGGCCGTCTATCAACTCGGATTCTTCACGGTTGCCTCCCGTGTGAATAGTATTTATACGGGCTCACCGGCCACTGCAGCCCCTCCGTCGGGCGCTTCGATTGGATATCGGCTTTCGACCCGCCTCCTAGTATAGTTTGGCGGCCAACAGTTTCCGACGGGTGGCGCGATGACTATAATTATGTCCACTGCGGTCCTGATTCAGCCTCCATAGTCAACTTCACCGACATACCTTCCGAGGTGCCCCCGCTTGATTAAATCTTTCACTGTGAACTTCGTGCTTCAAAGACTGCTGCTCTCGCGCCCATGATCTCCGTGATAATCGCGATCGCATTTAATGGTCCTCTAAGAAGGATATGTCCGGATCGATGCAGCTACCTAAATACCTAAGAAGTAGCGAATGAGGGCCAACAGTCTCTCATATGTGATGTTTAGGGGGGTGAATTTCAGGGGTTCCATTTTTCTCGCGGATCGGTCGCGGATCGTTGCTATCTAACATTCTCGGGCTCGACTTAATTTCTTCCCCGGGTTCGCGTCATAACCGCTTGTTTGCGGATCATGGATGGGCTTTGGGTTGCTACTACCGATGTTATCTTCCAGCCAAGGCTGAAAGTACTCGGCTCTTACCTGTACTCGTATAATTCTTCCATCAAGCCACGGCGGTTTAAGGATAAAGGAGCGGAAGAAAGGGGAGTGATACCAAGCTTCTTCAAGTTCTAAAGGACTACATCCATGCTATAAGCCTCTACCTGCTGGACGACTTGCCCGAACCTCCTTGTGAAGTCTCGTATGGATTCCTCTTCCTGCTTTATAATAGTATGCAAAGAGATAATGTTGCTCTTTTGCCGTACCAAACACAGATAGTGAGAGATGAATGTAGTCCAAAGCTCATTGAACGATTTTATCACCACGCAGAGCTTCAGGGGATCTGAAGCAATACAAGCTCGTGAGACTGCTCGAATACTTTGCACAACAGACCGTCATTGCCGGGCGCGCAGTGCCATTGCCCGGTCTGAATGGAGCATGTGATCATATGTATTGTCAGAGCCACCAACATGGTAAAAGATGGCATGACAAACCCTCGGGGTGGCTCGTAATTAAGAATGTGCTGCCAAGGGGCCAAAAGAGCATGTCGCCGTGGCCTCAATCGTGGTCAGGCTACATAGAATGTCAACTCAGATAGAAGGCGGATGCATAGGCGACATCACGAAGAACACACCGTTTAACATTGAAGCTAAGAGGCTTCAAGAGGTCAGGTTCTTCCTCATGTCACCAAGCCCCTACCGTGGGAAGCGCCTACTGACGACATCACTCGATAGGCATGCTATGCTTCCTTCACGGCTCCGCCCTCGTTGCCTCGAGCGTTCCTTCCCGACCCGAGGACTCATGGATGAGGACTCCTCGAGGACACCATCATCCGCCGGGCGTTGTCAGTCACCGGAAATAACGAGCTCTTTTCCTTTGTTGTGGACTATTGGAGGTTCAGTACGATAGCTTTCTCGCACATCCTTCCTAAATTCGAGGCTTTTTTCTACCTGGGACCTTAACTAATCATGCTCTCATTGCAGGCATTTAGCATGAGCTTGTAACTCTTGCATCTGTCTCGCTTGCTCCTCCTGCTTCCTCTCCATCTCTTGACGCCAATGGAGGGATTGATCTTCGTGTAATGATGCATTGAGATTTTCGATATCATAGTCTGCCTCTCGTATATCTAATGTGTAAAGGGGAGTCAGAAGGGTTCTAAGTACTAGCCATGTGAGAATTGTCAGAGCTAATCCCTGAAGCCCGTAGTCGAGAATTTTTATTCGCTTCCCATAGACGACGCCAATTGTTGGGACCTTGATCATCAGATCCCCCGAACGTCAAATTGTAAGGGTCTTGATCACGATTTTCGATCAATGTGGAGCACAATGCGAATCCCGCAAAGTGCGCTCCAAGAATGGACCGGCGCCTCGATGATTACCGCAAAGGTGCGAAGAGGGAGAAGAGAACAGAAATAGTTAGAATTGCTTACCTTCCCTAGTGGGGATCTTTCGACTTATGTGGTCTTGGCTCACTCAAAATCCTCATTCCTTCTAAGGTGTGGATTTTATCTCCTCATAGTTTAAGGAAGGAAATCATATTTTCCTTATCAAAGACTAATTCTTCATTATCGGGGATTATTTTTCCCTTTTGCAGGATTATTTCTTCAAGGAGTAAGGGATTTGGAAGCTGGCAAATCCGTTGCTAATATCACCCTTGCAGATTTTCCGCTTCTAGATGCTTATTTGAAACATACTTCCCATATGGGATAAAATACATTAGAGAATGGTCGGTCAAGGACTTGGAAGTCCTTGTGTGCATGTAAACTCACATATGTAAATATCAATAATCGTCCAATTAGTTTTACCTCTTAAATCAAAGTATAAGAATGATAAATATAAAAATGGTTACATAAACTAGAAATGAAGATTTGTGTTAAAATACATTAAAAATGAATCAAACATTGAAAACCTTAGAGTAGTCCTATAGACTAATTTGAGTGTTGTGGCAAAACTATAATTTTAAAGAAAAAACCAAAAATGCTCAATGAACAGTAAAAATTGGGGTTGCTAGGTTTAAAACCCCTTTTCACTCCATTTCGCTCATTTTTCTTTGACTTCACTCTCACCCCACACCCTTTAGAACCCTAGGAACCAAGAGAGAGGAGAGAAACATGGAAGCATGCACTCAGGATCAAAGCTCGCCAAGACCCTTACAAACCAAGGATTTAAGGTGGTTTTCTCCCATTCACTTACATTTGAGCTAGGTATTTATATATGTACGTTTGGGGCTATAAATGCTATATTTCCTGGCAGGTTCTCAAACCATTCTCTCCGCACGTGGGAATGAGGAATTTATTCTTAAATGCAAGTTCTTCGGGGATTGATTTCTAACTCCTAGTGATTCAGGTATAGTGAAATAACGGGTATGGATTTATTGTGTATTTTCTAACTATTTCTTGAATTGTTTTAAGATTGTTTCGTGGATTCTTGTAAAGTTTTTTCTAGAATCGATATGTATGGAATGATTGGTCAGGAGATCGACGGTCTGTAACAAATTTTCTCAGATAGTGATCGAGAACCAGTTGGGGATTCAACTATACTGGGAGTCAAGCATATTGTGGGATCAAATATAGGTGGTGATTCTATATAGTTGTGATTTTAATATAGTATGGGGGTGATTATTATGTAGTATAGGGATTTTACATAATACGGAGGATTCTTATATGTATTGGGATTATAATATGCTGATCCCTTCCGATTCGACACTTTAACTCCGGGAATGATTTCTTTATAGGATTTTACATAACATGGGATTCTTATATAGTATGGGGATTTAATATAGTGATCCTCGCAGATTCCAACTCACTGACATGTTTCCGCTTTAAAAGAAAAGAAATACTTCGATTTCGACTTACCTCGCGATTTTTTTATGTGATTCTTAAATAACACTGGGATTCTTATATAGTATGGGGATTCTAAATATAGTATGGGAATTATTATATAGTATGTGATTCTTTATATAACATGGGGATTCTTATATATTATGGGGATTCCTATATAATACGGGTGATTTCCTGCATTACTGGTCGGTTATGAGATCGACGTTAAGTAGGATAAATTTCCTCGATATAGTACTGGAAATAAAGGAAATGAGAGGTCTTGTAAGGATGCTCAACCTATGCTTAAGAGGTTCCTTGTAAGGATGCGGAGAAACACTACTATGATGAATGAGAGGTTCCTTGTAAGGACAAGCCAACCTATGCTCAAGAGGTTCCTTGTAAGGATGCTCGAGAAATTACTATGATGAATGAGAGGTTGTACTTGTAAGGATGTTCAACCCATGTGCTCAAGAGGTTCCTTGTGGATGCTCGAGAAACCCTAATATGATGAATGAGAGGTTCCTTTGTATGATGTTTAACCTATGCTCAAGAGGTTCCTTAAGGACGCTGGAAAACTACTATGATTTAATGAGAGGTTCCTTGTAAGGATGCTCAACCTATGCTCAAGAGGTTCCTTGTAAGGATGCTTGAGAAAACTACTATGATGAATGAGAGGTTCCTTGTAAGGATGCTCAACCTATGCTCAAGAGGTTCACGATAAGGATGCTTGAGAAACAAAAATAACACGATAGGCAGGTTATCATTTAAGATGCCACTCCGCTAAAGCAACGTCATTGAAATGAGTCAGAAACTTTAATAATTCACATGTGTTGTTTGATCAGACATTTACTTAAGGCGTTTTTATATAAACTTGAGATCTATTTGTAATGTCATGGTTTTCTGCAAAATGGTACATCTATGATATGTTATAAAAAAAATGAGACCGACTATTTTTCATACTTTTCTAAACTCTTGTTTGAGCTCAGAGGATTTTCACAGAGCTTTACGCTTAATTTCCCTACTTACATCCCTTTCGATTTTAATTGAGGAGGTGGTGTGAGCTCGAGGAACCCGTGCATTAGGAGGCCCCGTCGAAGGAAAGTTAGGGATTCCGAGGTCCCTCAGGAAGGAACTCAAATTTCGAGGCCATGTAACTAAGAAGGCCGCATTTTTAGCCTATTTTATGATATTTTTTTGTAATTTTCCTAATCGAATATCCAGCTAAGATGTACAAAAGATGATATCATGGCCATGGCTCGCTTATTCTTTTGGAAGGTTATCAGGCTGTATATGATGAATGGAAATCTTGGGGATAATGTAGTAAACATTTTACGGATATGGTCAAGGTGGTTGATGCATTAGAATTGCACAGTTATGTTTGGGGTAGAGCTCCCTGAACAAAAGAGACTCTACCCGAATTTTGTCAAATTGAGTACCCCCTGTTATTTATGGATTTTATTACATTCTCATGTGGTAAAATTATGGTTAAGATAAAAATGCCGTCCTGTGGTGTGGATTTGATCATTACAAGGCATACCGCCTACCAAGTTCTTATCAACACAGAAGAAAATTAGAGGACTACGTGGTTCTAATCACCCTACAACCTCAGTGGACCAAATTTCGCACTATCAAGAGTGAAGACTATTGCATAGGCACCATCAGTTGCTAGTACACCAGGAGGTTCATCCAGAGGACCAACTCCTCTTTATTGCACACATTGTGGGAGGAAACATAAATGACAAGTTGTTGGGAGATTGACAGTGCTTGCTCAGTTTTGTGGATCCAAAGGAGCACAAGTAAAAGATCATTCTAGAGCTCGTTTTCACAAAGACTGACTAGTGTGGGTATAGTTTCAAGAAGATGCAAGAAAGCAACAAGGACAACAAGAGTATTGCATCACCGAATGTGCCGAGACAAGCCATAATGCACTCATAGAAAGAAAGGATGCTCCGTGCTCCGTACCTGTGGCGTATTCAATGAAAAAGCAACTTGAAGATAAAGATGCCCCTGATGTGATTGTTGGTAATTTCCATATCTTTGAGACTATTGTACATGCATTGATAGATTCATGATCGACTCATTCCTATGTTTATACTTCCATTTTGAGTTTTGGTAGTTTATCGAAGAGTGAAACTGGGTATGATATCTTGGTGACAAATTTGCTAGGCATGTTGGTTACTGCGGAATAGAGTTTGCGTAGATTGTCTCCATCAAAATACTTATATGAGTTTTTGGGAGACTTAATCGAGTTATCATTCGTAGAGTTCAAATGTGATATTAGGGATGAATCGTTGTTTCTGACAATTGGCCAGAAGGATCAGAGAATGAAACGAGTGACCTTAAGGACACCTAGTGGCATGGAAGTGACTTTTATCGGCGAGAGGTCGACCCACCTCTATAATGTGATATCCGTCGCTATTGCTAGAACAATGGTTTAAAAGGGGTGTGAGCCTATTTGGCGTATGTGATTGATATGAAAAAGGTGGAGCCTAGCTTATTAGACTCCCCTACAGTTTGTGATTATCCTGTTTCTAGAGAATACTGATCGCTTCCACAGAGAGATCAGTTTGTAATTGACATTGTTCCAAAGCAATTCGCATCCATTACACCATATACGGTCTTGGTGGAGTTAAAAGAATTGAAGCTTTAGTTGCTAGAGTTGTTAGAGAAGGGATTTATTCGTCCGAGTGTATCACCATGGGAAGCTCTAGTGCTCTTTGTTAAGAAGAAAGATGGTACACTTAGGTTGTGTGTTAACTATAGGCAACTGAATAAGATGACAGTGAAGAACAAATATCCATTACCCAGGATAGATGACTTGTTCGACCAATTGAAAGGTGCAAGTGTCGTTTCGAAGAGTGACCTACGATCTAGGTATCATCAATTGAGGATTAAGGATGTGGATGTGTGACAAGAATATGCAGAACTATATGAACATTAAGTGAGTTCCTTGTATGTCAGCTGGTTGACAAATGCACCAACGACTTTCATGGACTTAATGAATCCTTGTCGACCTTATGTGGGATCACTTATCGTGGTGCTATTGATGACATCCTTTGTGTATTCAAAGGATCGAAGATCATGATACGACCTTCTTAGTGCTAGAAACCTTGAGAAAGGAACAAGTGTATGTAAAATTGAGCAAATGTGAATTTTTGTCGAGAAGTGTCCTTTCGACACATTATATCGAAGAAGGAATTCGAAAGGGATCCAAAGAAGATAGAGGGTGATTACGAATGGAAACCATCGAGAAATGTCACGGAAGTGCATAGCTGGGATCGCGTGTTACTACGTATGTCTGCAAGGGTTTTCATGATTGCGGCCCGATAACAAGATTGCTCCAAAAGAATGTGAGATTCGAGGAGGAAAAGTGCGTCGTTAGTTTTGAAAGTTGAACGCTCTTCTTAACCGAGGCACCGTTCCCATTTCACCACCTACAGAAGAATACGTGATTTTTAGTGATGCTTCATTAAATGGACTTGGATGTGTCCTTATGCAAGAGGGTAAAGTGGTAGCTTATGCTTCAAGGAAGTTGAAGCCGCATGAAAAGAATTACCCTACGCATGATTTGGAATCGGCCGCCATTTTGTTCGCATTGAAAATATGGAGACACTATCTTTATAGAGAAAAGTGTTTCATTTACACCGATCACAAAAGTCTTAAGTATTTGCCCTCGCAAAGAGAGCTTAACTTGAGACAACATAGATGGATGGAATTGATCAAGGATTATGATTATGTGATCGACATCATCTGGCTACCGTAGCGTGTTCTCGAGTGTAAAGTCAAGCAAACACTTTGCCATTAATGCTCATTTGTCATTGTCGAATGGACGATGCAATAGTATTAAACTGTGATAGCAAAACCGAATTTGTTAAATCGAGTGCTAGGGGCCCAAAAGAATGATGAGAAAATTGCTACAATTGTAAATCAGAATAGAGTGGGGAAAGAACCGAGTTTACAAATAAACTAATGGTTCTCACATTATAAAGATCGGGTTCAGGTACTCTAATGATAATGAATTGAAGAAATCCATACTAAGAGGCACATATATTCTTTGCTATGCACCTTGGGTAGCACAAAGATGTATCGTATTTAAAGACTTTATATTGGTGGGTCCTAATGAAAAGAGTTGTTTCGAATTTGTGACCATGGTGTGTAAAAAGTGAAGTGCACATCAAGTTCCTCTCGATTATTTGCGCCTATTAAAATTAATTCCAGAGAATGAGACCGAATCACAATTGATTTTGTGGTCGGGTTATTAAGAATGTGAAGAAAGCATGACTCGCTTTGGGTCAGGTAGACCACTTACTGTCACTCACTTCCTACTAGTGTGAACCCACTATCACTGGACAATGAGCTTACATAAGGAAATGGTCTTGCCATACTGGGATTCCAACATGGAACATTTTAGATTGAGATCCGAGGTTTCACTCTAGATTTCGGGAAATGGTAAGAGGCTTTAAGATTTCTGGATCAATTTCAAAGACAACGTTTCAATTTTACATGGATGGACAATCGAAGAGTGATCCAAGTGTTTGAAGATATGCTTCGAGAAAACAGGAGATCAATGGCAAGGGCATCGGGATAGACACATTCCTCTAGTTGAATTTGTGTACAACAATAGCTTATAGTCGAGTATTGGAATGGTGCCTTATGAGGCTCTCTATAGAAGAAAATGCAGAACACCATTGTGTTGGATCGAAAGGTTAGAAGAAGATAATCGTCTCGATTTGATTCAAGAAACCAAGAAAAAGTGAAAATGATTAGAGAAAGATTGAAAGTGGCCATGGATAGACAAAAATCCTACGCCGACATGAGAAGAAAGAAGAAAGGATATTTGATATGAGATCGACGAAAAAGTGTTTTTGAAAGTATTGCCTTGGAAGAAGGTAATGAGATTTCGAGGTGCGGCAGTTAAACCCTGTGTTCATCGTGGGGCCATATGAGGTGATAGAGAAAAGCTGGGTAAAGTAGCATACAAATTAGCTTTACCTCCAGAGTTGGAAAAAATTCATAATGTTTTCCATGTGTCAATGTTAAGGAGGTACATGTCAGACCCATCACATGTTGTCTCTTCGGAGATAATTGAGCTTAGACTGGATTTGATGTATGAAGAGGATCCAAAGAGAGATCTCTGCTCGAGATGGAAAGAGTCAAAAGCGAACCCATTGTAAAGTGCAAGCCGAGAAACCACAAGACCGAGGAAGCCACGTGGGAAAGCCGGCTAGGCTATGCTAAGAACAATACCCTAACCTGCTCAATGAAGGTACTCGAGGACGACCTTTAAGGAGGAGAGCCGTGACCGTCATGCAAATACTCCTATCAGCTTTATAATACTACTGCACAGAAATAAATTAAAATATTTTTCCGAGTACTTACAGAGCCAAATAAATTTGGTAAAATGTCAAATGAGGACTTTATGTCTGTAAATGAGTCATGTAAGTGCCAAAGCATAATTATGATGAAAACAAAGCTTAAAATGAAAAATGAGAAATGATGAATTGGGCTATAGCCAAACAATGCCTTAGTCATGGGATCGACAAAAGACTAATTTTGGTCTTTGAATGCCATAACCACATTTTAGTAAATGAGAGAGCTAGGCACACTCACGGCTGAGAAGAAGTTTAGAGTGAACATGGCTTCATTTTCCATAAGATCAAGGATTTAAGTGATCAAAAAGAGAAAGAAGAAGAAAGAAGAATATTGAAAGAGATTTGAGGTAAGTAAACCAAACCTTAACCCCCATTTTCAGGTTCGTCGGGAAAACCCCAAAATTTGAATAAAAGCGTTTTATTGGTTGCTCTGAAGTTGCTTTTGTTTTTTGATTTTCGGTTATGGCCCTAAAATGAGGAATTTGTATAAAGGAATGTCGTTTTTAGGAGATGTCATTAAAATTTTTCCAAACCCGTGTTTTGTTTTGTCATATCTCATAATCACTCATCTAAATTGAGTGATTCAAATTTCTAAGTAAACTAAACTTCTAAGAAAACAAATCCCTCTGAAATAACTATATTCAAATTTGGACCTCATTAGACCCAGAAATTCGTTAAAGTAAGGGTATGTTTTCGGGTCAATTATGATTATGTTCTGATACAGGTTTGGTGTTTGGAGCAGTTTTGGTATTTAGACCATAATTTGGCCATAACTCATCCGAATTGAGTGATTCAAATTTTTAGATAAACTAGGCTTCTAGGAAAACAAATCTCCTTGAAATAAGTGTATCTAAATTTTGACCTCATTGAACCTAGAAAAATCGTTAATGTGAGGCTCTATTTTCGGGTCAATTCGTTCGCCCGATACTGTGTTTTGAGCAAGCTCTTTTCGTATTTAGCCATAACTTGGCCATCACTCATTCGAATTGAGTAATTCAAATTCATGGGTAAACTAGACTTCTAGGAGAACAAATCTCCCTAAAATAAGTATATCCACCTGATCCCATCGAATCCTTGTAAAAATCTATCAAAACGAAAGGGCTATCGATGCTCAAAAGAATGATAAGAATGTCTAAGGATGAGGAAAATGGGAAAATGAAAGGAAATAATTAAAATCGAAGGAAGGCAGAAATAAAGCCTAAATGAAACCTTAGAATACCCAACTAATATATGATTGTCATTTGTGATGGATTAGGTGCTAACGAGGAGAAAAGCTCAAGTTGAGGTCAAGATTCCGAGGACAGGAATCGAAGGACGACAATCTTTATGGTTTGTTCTCCATTTCTCTCTGTCTAATTCCAAAGTGTTTAAATGATTACAACATGATTTGAATTGCTTAAATGATTTATAAGAAAAAAAAAACTACATATTAAAGTGTTTTAATTGATTTGAGGCAATTAATTGTAAAATGATTTACATATGAAAAATCGTATTATATCAAAATGAATTATTTGTAAATAGATGTATATACTATAATATTGTATTTGCCATGAATGATTTAAATGCCCTTAATAGAAATGTTAACCGTTAAATTCGAAGTTAAGGATAGATTGGTATACCAATAAGGGTCAAATTAGTAGAACTCACAATCTTAATGTAATGATGTGTGTCACTTCGATCCAGAGCCCAACTGACAAGATTCCAGAAGTGTTCACGATTTGATTTTAATAACCACGCCAGAATTAGTGGGACCATACGTGTTATAAAACAAAATGTTTTTATACCGTAGCCCAAATGACTCGTGCCGGTGATTCCTCGTTATCCCTGTGGCACCAAAAGCATAGGTTAAATTCGTTTAAGGGAAAATTGAAACGATAAGAAAATTGTGAAATGTATGATTTGTGTTTTGAATGATTTATTGCATATGAAAGTGCATATTTGAAATGCATCAATAAAATGTAAATGAATGTATATGAAATGAATATTTGTAAGTTAATCTCTAATAGTTGTGTCATTAAATCCTTTGACCTGAGATCGCTATAGTTCTCAACATAATAATAAATTCTCATAAATAGTCAAAATACCAAGTCCATACAATAGGCCTAGAGCACTATTACTAACAATCTTCTCACTCAAGGTTAGCCCATTCATCAATATATCTAATACCTATGAACCTAGCATGACGATCATGCTTTGTTTGTGGTAGAGGCTTAGTCAATGGATCAGCAACATTATCATCTGTTGGAACTTTGCACATCTTAACGTCACCTCTCTCAATGATTTCTCGAATGAGATGATAACGCCTAAGAATGTGTTTGGATCGCGATGATCTAGGTTCCTTTCTATTACAAGTAATAGCACCATTATTGTCACAATAAACATCAATCAGACTTAGGAATGCTAGGAACCGCCTAAGATCGCAATGAACTTCGATCCAACCGCCTTTGCCGCATCAGACGCTATGTATTCACAAATTTTCATTGTAGGACCAAGAATGCTGTTTTTGCTTTGAAATTTTTCAAATTAATCGCATCCACCATTTAAACAAACACATATCTCGATCATGACGTAAATCATCTCTTTGTCGATTGGAAGTCATGATCTATGTAACCATTTACAACCGATCATCTTCCAATCCGCATACACCAAGAACATATCTGCACTTTCTCGATACTTAAGAATGTTCTCGACAAATTGGCCCGACTCACCAGATCTCGACCGTATCTACCGCTATGCTTAAAGCATAAGATACATCCGTCTAGTGCACAACATGGAATACATACGATAGATCCCATTGCCGAGGCATAAGAATCTTATTCTATCCGCTCTCGCTCATCTTTAAGAGCCAGACACCGAGATTTAAGAGTAATACTCACGGCATACTGGCAAAGATCCTCTCGAATCTGCATTACCCGAACCGTTTCAAGACTCTTGTCTATGTAATCACTTTGACTTGCATCAATCAAAACTTCTTAGATCTATCTCATGTATCTTTATCCCTAGGATATAGGCTCTTCACCTAAGTCTTCATCGTCACTTCCCTAACCAAGACTCGACATTCCCGCAAGGTAGGATATCATTCCCAATGAGTAAAATGTCATCAACATATAAGACCAAAATACACCAAGGTTCCCACTAATTTTCTTATAAACACAGTTGGCTCATCTTCATTTTGACAACCAAACCCTTTGACTCCGATTCATCAAACGAAGATTCCACTCCGAGAGGCCCGTCAAACCATAAATGGATCTTCAGTCAGATACTTTACTCGTAATTCTTAGGTCAGACAAACCCTCAGTTGTGTCATGTACACATCCTCAAGTAAGTTTCCATTAAGAAAATGCGCTTTTAACATCCATTTGTCAAATCTCATAATCATGATATGCAACAATGGCAATAAGAATTTCATAGACTTCAAGCATAGCTATTGTGTGAAAAAGTTTCATCATGTTTCATACCACGAGTTTGTTTCAAACCTGCAACAAGCCTTGCTTTGTAAGTATGCACTTTTCCATCCATGTCGGCTTTTCTTTTAAAACCCATTTTCACCTAATGGTCTGTACCTTAAGGTGGGCTTCTAATCAAGGTCCATAATTCGGGACATCATACATGGATTGAATTTCGTACTTCACGGCCTCTAACCATTTCTTAGAGTCTGATCCAACATAGCCTCTGATAGGCAGTTCATTTGATCCACTAATACATCATGGTTTTCATCACAAGAAATCCATATTTCTCGCTCATGACGTATCCTATCATATCTACGTAAATTTTGTGCTATAGAGTGTGTGTCAACAATAGTTTGTCGACTATGAGTATCCACAGCAGCTCAATGTTATCTCTGGTGGGTTCTCTAACTTCTTCGAGTTGTGTACCTTACTCCCACTGCCCTTTAGAAATAAATTCCCTTTCTAGAAAGACACCATTCCGAGCAACAAACACTTTGTTCTCTGCGGATCAGAAAAGCAAGATCCCTTAGTCTCTTGTGATACCCCACAAAAGACATTTATCGACTGGCTCCAAATTATTTGAAACTTGACGTTTTACATAAGCCTCACATCCCCAAATCTTAAGAAAAGACAAACTGGGCCTTTTACCAGTCCACATCTCATATGGTGGCTTTTCAACAGCAATTGATGGAACTCGATGAATGTGAAATCAACTGCTTCGCGCATAACCCCAAAAGGTAAATGGAAGATCTTTTGGACTCATCATAGATCGAACCATATCTAATAAAGTTCGATTCCTCCTCTCAGACACACCATTCCATTGTGGTGTTCCAGGGGTAGTTAATTGTGAAATGATTTCATAAGTTCTAAGATGGTCATCAAATTCTTGGCTCAAATATTCTTCACCTCGATCGTATCGGTGCCTCGATTGTTTTGGCCAAGTCGGGTTTCTAGACTTCATTTTGAAAAGATTTGAACATTTCAAATGATTCAGATTTATGTCTCATCAAGTAGACATAACCATATCTGCTGAAGTCATCAGTAAATGTAATGAAGTACTTGTAACCTCCTCTAGCATCTGAACTTAATGGTCCACATACATCCGTATGTATGAGATCCAATAATTCATCAATTCCTTTCACTCGTGTCCAAGAAAGGATCTCTCATTATCTTACCTAATAGACAAGATTCATGTATCATAAGGATTCCAAAATCAAAATGAATTCAAAAGTCCAACTTGATCGAGTTTTGAGATGCGCTTTCTCAATTATAAGGCCAAGGCGACAATGCCAAGATAGGTTGAATTCTAAATCATTCGACTTAAATTTCTTAGTAGTTATGTTATGCATGAGAATTGTCGATTTGAAGGTTCATAACATAAAGACCATCATGTAAATAGGTACTGCATAGAACACGCCTTTATGAAAAAATGGAGCAATTATTATTCTTAATAATAAAAGAAACCATCATTATCCAAACAAGAAATCGAAATAATATTCCTACACATCAGAGGAACATAATAGCAATCGGGTCCAAAACTAACAAAAGCCCACTGGGCAAAGTAAGTCCATAACTTCCTAAAGCCAAAGCAGCAACTTTTGCTCCATTGCCTACTCATAGATCAACTTCGCCCTTCTTCAGTTGTCTACTCCTTCGAGCTCCCCGAGACATTTGTACAAATGTGAGATCCACATCCAAAGATCTAATACCCAGAACTAGAAGGAGAAAATTAATCAGATAACATAAATACTTGAAGAACTAGTCTCACCAGCCTTCTTCTTCTTCTTCTTTGATCTCTAAATATAGCCTTGCAAGTCCTTCCAATGACCGTGTTCATCGCAAAGAAACAAACACCCTCTTTTCAGCTTTAGCCTCGGGGTTCATTTGGCTCATTGCACTGACCCTCTTTCGTCCCTCGCCTCGCCTCCTTATCTCCCAAGCCCTTTCCATTTCGAACCATTAGAACATGGCCAGCTCGATTTGGCCATTATGTCGGGGTTTTAAGCATCATATGGTACCGTGAGGATACATTTGTCCATTTCCCATTCATGTTATAGTTCATGACAAATCGTCATAACTATCAGAAGTAATCAGGATCAAATCGCTTTGCCAACTCTCGTCTGTCGGAAATCCAAGCCTATCAAGGTGCTCAATATAAATTTTCATTTTTAGAACATGAGCACTAACTGAAACACCTCAGCCATCTTCAAGAATGCAAGTGTCTTTGGCAGTCTCATACCTTTCTTTCCTTGCTTGTTGCTGAACATTTCTTAAGATTGAAGACTGGCACCATAAGCTTCCATATTTTCCAGATCCTTCGGTTCAGAACTCATGGTAGCTAGCACACATGCAACATCAATAGAGTCATTATGATGCTTCTCATAGCATTCTTTTCTAAATCTAGGAGCATTATCACCGGGTTCTTCAGGAGGTTCATCCAGGACATAAAGCTTCATTTCTTGTTTGAGAACAATTCTCAAATTTCGAAACCAATCAAGGAAGTTAGTCCCAGTAAGTTTATCCTTCTCAAGGACTGATCGTAGTGACATAGTAGAATTGTTGTTGTTATTGTTGGCCATCTACAATGAATGCAAAGTTCGATAAGTATTTTGATTATGAAAGATTCTCACTAAATTAACAACCCTCAAGAATAATCATATTAATCTAGTGAGCTAAGATCCATATTTTACTCAACTTTAAGTCACTACATGACACTTAAAATTAAGTTGTTTAGGTAGGTAACTCTTACCAATTACATCTCATGCAACTCTTAGATATTTATGGATTTTGACATCATATGTCCCGCATGTTTAAGTCCCATCTAATGCCATTAGCTCCAAAACCGCTTTGATAACCTACGTTAACCATTTTAAACATATGGGTAGCACCATTACTCATCTTGTCTCACTAATGTAACATAATGTACTTCTACTTTGGTAGAACCCACATTAAGGTGATAAAAGGTTTGACAAGTGTTTAAATATGGATGGCATGTTAACTTTAAATTTTATGTTAGGGATCTTGATTGATTTTAATTTTCAATTAATAGATCTCATCATACATCTAGTATCACATACTCAAGTAACATCATACATAGCATCTCATACATACATATAATAAACGTGTCACAGTATGGCCTTAATATAGATTGATCTCCATAAGCCAATATGAAGATCAATAACATCTTGTAGCACAAGTAGCTCCATGATGCTCGATTTGACCACCAACTATCGCAGATAGACACCTAGCTCCTCCATCATGGTTGGATTGCATGACTTCAAATGGCTTGCATTGTCTCTTGTTTTATTACAACAATTAAATAAATACTACTAATAGTAAAATAAAATTACAATAAAAAAAAACGGCATGCAAGCCGTATTTAATAATTACAACCCCTTGTAAAACAATAATAATAACTCGCAAAACACATTGGTCTAAAAGACTATACCGTGCACCATGTGGAAGCAACATAACATGCAAAATATATCATGTTATCATATAAAAATCGAAATTTCTACCGATTTTCCTACGATTTTTCTGGGCTTTCTGAGAGAGGGAAAAAACTACGGAAAAACTTATTGAAAATATTTCCCTGCTAAAAATCGCCGATTTTTGGCCGAAAAATCGGAAAATTCCGATATTTTCCCGAAAAAATCCGATTTTTCCCGAAAAAATCCGATTTTTCCCGAAATTTTGGATAAATTATATTTTAGGTCACTAAGGGGAAAGAAATTAAAAACTGGGGCACTAAGGGGAAAGAAATTAAAAATCAGCTAAACAAAGCTGCAGAATTAAAAAAAGGTATTTTGGGAAAAATAATCATATTCGGCATCGGGACAACCCACTGACCGATTTATCTGACCTACGCTGGGTTCCTAATCGCCTCTCACTCTCTTTCACATTTATCATCTCCATTTCGGCTCTCTCACTCTCTCTCCTCAAAAAATACGATATTTTCAAATTTACTGACTAAAAATATACTTAAAAATTGGCCAATAGATCCCACCCAAAATACCTGGAAGTGACACCCTCCAACTACCAAGCCATTGATTATACTAATTATATATGGTGTAAACTTTTTTTATATTCTCTTATTATTTATTTGTTTATAATCCCTTTATAATATTTTATTTTAGTTTTATTTTACATTATAACTTATAATATTTTTAAATCAAATATTAATTTGAAAAGAAAAAGAAATAAAATAATATCATTTAAAAATTTAAAATTATAATATATAATATTTTGAATCTCCTCATTATCTACATAATATTTATAATAATAATAAAAACAAATAAATAATATCTCTTTAACATAATAATTTCTAAATAATATATTAAATATAAATATATTTAATTTTAATAATTAATAATCCATTTGATTTTAATCTACCTTAATTAAGATATGAATCATTTCTTATCATCTATATAATTAAAATATGAAAAATTTTAATTGAATCGATATTTTTGTAAAAATATCCACCGATATTTTACCGATATTTCCGATATTTTCGATATTTCCGTAAAATCCAATTACCGATATATCCGTGTTTACCGATATTTTGATCCTTGCATATAGCATAAACAATTTACATTAAAAGAAATAAATTATAATAGGCGTGTGTTCAAAACCACCTAATTCATATACGCTACGCAGAAGTTGTTATTTTTGTGGTTCCGCTTAGTCAGTTAGCTGATGGGGTCGAGGGGGCCACCCTCTGGCCTGGGGCGCGCCTAGAATTACTTTTTTTTTTTTTTCCTTTTCAGAAACATTAGAGTTTCGTCTCAAAAATTAAATTTTTATTGATCTCATCAATAAATTTTTGAATAAGCCGAAAGCCATCAAAATCACATTAAAACAACGTATTATGTAATCTCATTACACATAGGGCTTATTTTCGCACCACCATAAACAATCATTGATAAATCAGACTTGATATATGAATTCAGTCCATGTATTAACTGATTAAGACAAAGCCGACCATATACCATGCTATTAAACACTTTAATAGCAATATTCCATTCTGATTCTTAATCATATTAACTTAATCCTTTGTGTTTCTGATTCAACAATTAATACCTTAACAAAACCTATTAACTATGTCGTTCGCACAAAACCATAATATCACATATATTCAAAAACGCAAATCATGCCATAATCATATACATCACATACATACGATCAAACATGACATTATCGATTTTTATGAAAACACAGGTGGCTCGATACTAATCGTTGGGTTACACATCCAACTGATTGGAACATAAATGCAAATGGACCAAAATTTTTATCCCTAACTCCACCAAGGATCACATGCTTCATAAAAATCAAAGGAAGGGTAAACGAACCTCTTGTAGATCGGGACCATCGTTCCTTCAAACCAGCGCCTCGTATTATTCGATCTTCAAAAGCGCCGGCCTTTCGAAAGCGATCATCCTACAAGTATCCACACACGAACAACAATGAACGATCTTGTCAACGCTAGTTCAGTTCGTCTCTCAAAACAAAATTGTGGTCTCTCCTGCTTGGTTGCTCTTAGAGTAAAAGACGACCACCACACGAAATATATATGTCTCACACACACACACACACACACACACACACACACACACACACACACACATATATATATATATGCTGTGTGGTTTTAGTCAAAAACGAATTTATATTATTATATATTTAAAACTCTTTTAACATTAACAATTTAAATTCAAATCCTTACTCGATAAGGAAACGAATTTATATTATATTATTATATATTTAAAATCCTTTAATAATAACAATTTAAATTCAAATCCTTATCGATAAGGTAAAACAAATTTATATTATTATATATTTAAAACTCTTTTAAAAACTCCTTAAGGATTATTTCATCCAATAAGAAAATATAACAAATTAATTATTTGTTATAATTTAAATCACGAATTTAAACTTTCTCAAAATTAAATTTGAATTTAAATAACACTAATTGTTATTTGTAATTTAAAATAATCTCATCATTTTAAATTACTACAGAGAGTGAAAACCATAACCAAGTATTATTCGCTTTTAACGCTACGAATTTATAAATTCACTTAACATTACAAGAGGGGCCTAAATCACATTTCCTTTGATCTTACAAGCTGCGTGGCCTCTAGCAAGACATTATGACTACTCAAGTTAAATGAAAAGCTCATGATCCGAGACAACCTTAATAATATAGCTAATGACATAACTTTTGTCTCATGATATTCGCATAGAATATAAGGCCTCGACAAAGTCAATTTATCGCTCTATCTTTGATTACTCGAAACCCAATTAGACTGACTAAACAAATGACATTGGATCTCCATATCAATTCATTTGAGCATGACCATGCATTTCTCATTTCAATTGCCGAGGGGACTCCGTAGATATCTCTTATAATAAGAGGGACAAATCCATCTTAATCGCTCATATCTCACTACATAATTTTATTATGTTCACGTATAACCTTATAGTCATCCGATTAAAGACAACGTTTGATTATATCAAAACACAATATTCCTTATATCGAGAACTATAGCGATCTCGTGTCAAAGGATTTAATATACAACTATTAGAGATTAACTTATGACTTTGATCCACGTGATAACTTGCATCTAAGCTCTGTCTAATATTTGTTCTCAACAAATAGATATAATTTGATTTGTATCTCATACACATATTCATCCCATGAATATCAATCAACTTTTATACTAATTTTAATTGATTGCTATTCCATAACAATAACCGATTAGGACATTTAGAATAATTAATAATATTATTCAAGGACATTATATATAATAAACATGCAAATCATCATAATAATAAATTCTCATAAATAGTCAAAATACCATGTCCATACAATAGGCCTAGAGCACTATTACTAACATGTATTGTATTGCATTGATCATTCAAAAAGGTTAAAAAACATTGTTTAGAAAAATTGCATGATTTAACTTAAACTGAAATGGAAGAGAGTACTATATAAAACCACTAAGCATGAAAATGCTTAGCACGTTGCTTTTATCATCGCGCAGGTACCGAGTGAACATGTACAAAGACGTAGACCGCAGTGAATCAGAGTCATCGTCTAAGTCACACGGAGGATAAGTAAAGTTCCGTCACATGCATACATGAAATTATTCGACTCATTTTGTACAAACATTATTATGAAAATTGAATTATGATTATGTTTTGTAAATATTTGGATATTGAAAACGGCTAATAATGCCGCATTGTATAAAGGTGGGAAATTGACCAAATGGGCATGAAATGCCACATCGAATGAAAAAAGAGTTTTGTGATCAAATGATGGGCCCCCTTTATGTTAAAGTGGTATTTACATATATATTTTTCATTGAGTATTTGAAATGTATTTGGAAAAGTAATTGTATTTGGATTATTCGAAATGATTAAAAAAAAAAAGAGTGAGGACCGCGTCCTTGATTCCTGCTCGCCGGCCCAGCCTGCACGGTGGCACCTGCCATCACACGGGGCGGCCCCATAGATTCTCTCGCTTTCTTGAGAAATGCCCGCTGTCTTACGAGGCGAATGAAATCGGGCAGTTTTATAACACGGGCCCCAGTGGGCCTCGGGCCCATCGAGTATCGGATTCCAGAGATCATGGTACTCACAAAGAGAATAGTTTAGAAATCATTTCGTAGATCCACTTGCTCCCCTTTACTTTTGGCTTGCTTGCTATGATACATCAATACAATAAACCTTTGTAGGTAATGTGAGCAAATGATATTAGTCTTTGTCCAGAGAAGAAATTCAATCATGATATGCATTGATTTCATCATTTCATGGTATGATATTGCCAATTTTGGGCCTAAAACCCTAGTGGTTTTGTTTTTTTGGTTTTTTTCTCCAAAAGACTTCATATCAATTGAATGTTATCCATATACTTATATACTCATGTGTTCTCCATTTCTAACTCGACATGTGATATCATGGCGCCAGCGCATTACCCCTAACAATCCTCCCATCAATAAAGTTCACCGAGTCAGCGCTTCAAAACCAGATTTCCTTCACTGCATTTGGACACATGCCTTATGTGAAACACCATCTATCAAGGGCCCACGACATCATTTTGTTTGGCTTCCACCCATACGGTTAAGCTTGAACATGACTTTGATACCACTTGATGTGAAACCTCATGGACCCATCCCTATCCTCAGTAATATCAATGTACTAAGCTTCTGTTTTAGATAATGCAACACATTACTTCACTCGATTGCCAAGACAATTCCCGCAAAAGTCATCAAAAACACTAAAATGGACTTCCTAAATCAACATCACCCGCTGCGTCCGAATATGCATATCCATTAACACAAACCCGCCATTGCCAAAATACAAGCACACCTTGGAAGTGTCTATAAGATATCTCAATATTCAGTTTACTACTTCCGAATGCTCCTTCTCAGGATTAGTAAGAAAACGACTAACAACTCCAACTACATGAGCGATGTCTAGCATAGTACAGGCCATACCAATATCAGATGCATAAGGAACTTTGCTTATCTCTTTCATATCTTTTTCACTTGTAGAACATTTCTTAGAGCTAAGTTTCAAGTGACTCAAGGGAGAACAAGTCATTTTAGCCTCGCTTCATGTTGAATCTTTCAAGAACCTTCTCATTGTAGCTTTCTTGAGATATCCAAAGCTTCTTATTCTTCCTATTAAGGGATATCTTCATACCAAGTAATTGGTTCGCTGATCCGAAGTCTTTCATGGAAAAAGACTTGTTAAACTCTCTCTTCAATCGGTCAATCTTACGAAAATAATGACCAATTATCAACATGTCATCAATATACAAAAGAATGATAATAAAATCATTATTAGAGAGCTTTCTAGTAAACACACAATGATCAGATGTGGTTCTGTTGTACCCATGACTCATCATGAAAGAGTCAAACTTTTACTCATTGTCTTGGTGTCAGCTTGAGTCCATACAAGCTCTTATTTAACTTGCATACAAGATTTTATTTTCCTTTCACTTTTAACCCTTCAAGTTGTTGCATATAGATTTCTTCTTCTAAATCACTGTGAAAAAATGCAGTTTTCACATCAAGTTGCTCAACTTCTAAATTCAAGCGAGCTACAAGTCTAAGAAGAACATGAATAGAGGATATCTTTACTATCAGAGAAGATTTCCTTCAAAGTCAATACCTTTCTTCGACACTCACAACCAATTGTGCCTTGCACTTGAGTTGTGAGCCATTGTTTCAATTTTCAATCTATACACCCATTTTGTTCGGTATTTTCCTTGTGGTAACTTTACGTCATATGCGTTCCCCCAAGAAAGATCTCATTTCTTGGCTTTAACCCACTCTTTCTTATTCTCATGTAAAATGCCACCATTCTTCTTTGATCGCTCAAATCATCTATCACCTGTACAACTGTCTACGATTATGCTTCTCTAATTTGGAAAAATTACGTATCGTATCATGGGATGAATTTGGTCTGATAGTGTTGTTTAGCCGCTTCTATGTGAAGCCCCCCTTTCTTCCACTTCAATTAGTGCTCTTGTACAGAGCCTAATGGAATCTTTTCCTTGATGTCTTCTATCAGCCGAAAAAAAAAATGGAAAAGAAACTTGTACCTTCACTTCACTAAATTCATTAGGCTCCTTTTAGTTTAGCAAGAGCAAATATTGTGAAAAATGAAAATATTATCTTTATGATTTCCATGCCTGGTACTCTTCATTATTGTCCATCAATTCGTCACTAACATTCTGCTAGTTTTTTTTTTCTTTTTTTTTGGAACATTATTGGGGAATTTATTATCCACTGGAAGTTTGTTATTAGATAATATAGGACAGATGCTTATGACTTATTATTATCCACTGGAAGTTTGTTATTTGATAATATAGGACAGATGCTTTTGACTGATTCTCATAATTAAATCCTCATGTTATAATGCGTGCTTTTATGTGATAATACAGAATTCAAGAACACAAAGATAAGAAAATCAACAAATGATGTACAAGGGTTTTAACGTGCTTCGATCAATTATGTCTATCTACAGATGAGAGAGAATATTTCCACTATTCTTGAAAATACAGAGTACAAGATTGTAGTATTAAAGTATTACGACGATTAGGAAAAATCACAAAACCTTATGATGCTCTTAATACCGAGAAAAACTTCACATCTCTCAAACCCTTACATGTCTACATATACTGAATAACCTTTACAAGCCCATCTCTTTCTAACTTTGTCTCCTCGTGATTCGTAATATTTATAAAGATATTCATAAAAACTTTCCTTATTTTATAAGGAAAACATAATATTATTATAATAATACAACTAGGAATTATCCTATAAAATATTATTTAAAATGAATTAATACAAATTAGGAATTTGAGAATTATTCGACAATCTACCCTATGATAAAATTTCATCGAGTCAATCATCTGGTGCATCTTGATGAGAGAACAATCGACTCTACTTGAATTGAAATTCCTTTCATCCTTATCTTGTGTGCTTTGTAATATTTTGTTCTTCTATAGATCTTTAACTTAGAGCTTTGATACCATTTGTTATGAATCGCAACAGCTTTGAAGTAGGAAAATATGAATTCAAGAACATAAAGATAAAAAAAATCAACATAAAGATGCAAAAGGGTTTTAACATAATTCAGCCAATTATGCTTATATTCACGGATGAGGGATAATCTTTCACTATTCCAAAAATAGAGTACAAGATTATAAATATCAACTTATTGCGACGACTAGGCTAGACATAAAAATAACAAAACCATAGAAGACTCACAATATCGAGAAAATACTTTACAAAACTCCCAATATCTTAAACCCTTACATCTTTGCCTATAAAATATTCTTTACCAAAAGAATTAATACAAATTAGGAATTAATACAAATCACCTTCACCCCAAGTCATCTGAAATTCTCAGTAACTAAGAAACTTCTCTGTTATTCCCTTGCTACCTGGCTTTCTGTATTTGTGCATAAAAACAGGGCTATCATCATTGTTCAAAATTTTGAAGTATTTGTAATTACAGTTTTGATATCAAATTTCTGTGAATACCCATATTTTCATATAGAAATTCATGCTTTAACTGGCAGTTGTAATTTCATCGACATGCAGGTTTTTTGTGTGCAGATGGTTTTGGTCAGAAATATTAATTTGTACAGAATCGAGAGCAGCATGGAAAAAGGAACCAATCCTTCACCTCTGTGTACTAGGTAGAACTTCTGTTTTTAGGAAAACATCAACTTTGTCATACAGACTACCTTAAATGCCGTGATTTCTAATCCATCAGTCTCTACATATTTCTCATTCCACGCCAGAATAATATTTATTGTGCTTCATGTTTGCATTTGGAATCACTAAAATTGTGGTTTTACTTAACTAGATACTGTTTCAAATGAGTTATCAATCTTAGCATTTCAGAAAATCATCTCTTCTTTATCCCATTCCCCATCAATTTAGGGAATGAGGAAACTAAGAATGATTTTTAAGTCTCAAACATGATCTCCTTTTTCAGCTTCGATTTTATAAGTCTGGAGTCTTGGTTTGATTCCGATGAGTAAGTTTGATTATGATGAACAATAGTGTGACTCAAAAGCAGGGGGCTGTATGTTAATAGCCCATAGAATACATTCTGCTTGTGGAATATAAACAATGTGTTTTTCTCATAGCCTTGTCTTGCTTACTGTTTCTTTAAAATTATTTTATTTATTTTAATCTATCAATACAAAAACTAAATAATTTATAGATGCTTTATGAGATTTTATTTATATTTAATTTTGAGATTTTATTACGATAGAAAATAAGAAAATTATTCCTATTTATAAAAACAAGAAAATTATTTTCTTTTAACTTTTATTTTTTATTTTTTAGTACTTTTATATAAACAAACATAATTTAAATAATTTTATTTATATTTGAATTTTTAAGATTTTTTATGAAGCTGCTGCTATTTTATGAAGTAGTTGCATTTGCATCCCATGTCAAGGAAAAGGAAAATCGCTCTGATCTGCCTTGTTCAAATGGTTAATGTTTACACCTTCATTAGTTGCTATCAGGGGGTGTGGTAATGCTTTCCTTTAAGTTTAAAAAGAGAGAAGAAAAGGCATCATGAACTTGAACTCAAGGTCTTAACTACAAAATCAAGTCGAAGAAAGATTTCATAAACAAACACCATTCTAACTGATAAACATTTACAAATTTGTCGCTCAAGGAGACCGTTCGCCCCAAACTCCATGACTCATACGCCCACGATATCGTACTAGTGGAATGTGTTTGATCTTATAATTCTCCGGCCCTCCATTGGGGCTCAACCTCCGAATGAGATCCTCGTGCACATAGCAGCACTTAATATATAGTTTTTCAAGCAAGGCAGTGCTCCCTCTTCAATCTCTGTCCATTCTACCAGATTATGAGAAGAAATGTCGAGATACTCCAATTTAGGGAAACCTCCAGCTCTAAAGAACTCTTTCTCCATACGCCTCCCTTTGTAGGCTTCCTCCATTCGAAGATATTTCAGATTGGGAAGGAACTGCAGAATTGTAGTTGGGTTCTCAGAAAGATGGGAGAAGCGCATATATAACTTGGTGAGGTTCTCCATTGAGCTAAGCCAAAGAGGCATCTCAATTAAACGCCCTAATAGCTCAAGTGTTTGAAGTAGTGGCGGAGGTGAGAAGGATTCTAGGCAGGGGAGAATCGAATTCTCATACGTGAGCTGCTGGAGTCGTATGATTCCCTCGTCTCCACAAAGAGACAAATTCTGAAGCCTAGTTAGCTTCATGACAGAGAAATAGAGTTCATCTGCATGATCCTCTGAGACACGTCTCACTTCAAGTGATCTGAGTTGGGTCATGATGCCTAACTCCTCCGCAATGCTACCACCTGCATATATGCCTTCTAGAGTCTGGAGGTTTCAAAGTCTTGGGATACCTTAGAACTCTAACCTCACCATCATTCATAGGCCGGTTCATCTTCAGGTGCCTCAGTTGTGCAAGATCCAGAACCCATTTGACAACTCAAATTTATAACCAGACCAATAGATATTAAGGTTTGTAGGTTCCGAAGATTGCTGATGCTTGTGAAGCTCGGCCAGTCTGGAATGCGTCACACCCAGATACTTTAGGTTCAGCAATTGCCCTATTTCATCAGGCAAGTTCTTGAGTTTTGTATTTTCTAAGTTCAACACTCGGAGAAGTTTTGCATTGTGCAATACATTTCTCAAACAATCCGAGCTGACCTTTGAAAGGCCATCCTTTGCTGAAACAAACAGGGAATGTGTGAGACTGTTCATGCCTGTGATGGTGTTTGCTGCCTCAAGAATTGACCATGATGAGCCGTTGGAGGTATGATATAATCTGAATTTGCAGTAGAAATAAAAAAATCTTCTGCTTTCATCACACTCAGAGAAAACTCATAGTATGGACTCGGAACACTTAAAGAAGCCCCAATGATTACTTCTTCTTTAAGCATTCCAAGATCCACCAGCCTTTCTAAATTCTCCTGGGCTTTGTCCTCCATCAGTTCTCCAGATTTTTCTTGTAACACCTAATTATTACACAAATAAATATTATTTTTCGAAATAAAACGATGTAATTCTAAGCACATTCAGAGCTGGGCGAGAATTATAAATTTACCACTGATGACTCTTGTCATTAATGAGAAAGTTTCTAGCTGTCACCGTATAAGATTGGTGAATGCTGAGGCGCAACAAAGAAGCACTACCAATTGCTATTGTTTTTAAACTTGAAAAGAAAAAAACGCATAAAACCAAACTACTAGTGAGAGGCTTCTCATTTTGCTCAACAGAGCTAAGAAAAATGCAATAAGAGAGAGAGAAAGAGGGAAGTTACAGTTAAGGAAGAGAAGAAGGAGAAATAAGGCATGAAAGCGAGATTGAGCTAAAAGGTAAGTGGATTTTGGTTTCAGATTCTCAGAATGGTTCTTTCAGGCTTGGTTAGGGGAACTTCTCCTAACCTCAGATTTGGAAGGATATGGGGTGTAAACCCCATCCCTTGGTTATTCAAGCGAAGATTTATGATTGTGATATGCACGATTCATGCACTTCTTCAAAGTCAGCGCTTTCATCCTAACTCCAGATCGTTGAGCGATGGGTTGCAAAACCTCAGATTCCGCTTGGGATGCTGCTCAAGACGTTTTATTAATAGATGCTTGATGCCATGTCAGGTTGATCGGACGTAAACTTAATAAAGTTTCAGAAAATCATAAATTCTAGGCATTTTCGAGGGTCGGATTTCCTTCCGTTTGACCAAAGGTTAGTATTTTGGTCACCATAACTTGCTCATTTCTTATCCGAGATTTGAGTGATTCAAGTTGTTGTTTAAACTAGATCAAGGAGCACCAAACATCCCAAATAGGTACCCTAAAATTCCGACCTTACGCGCCCAAAAATTCATACCCAAAGAGGGCCATGCTCGCCAAAAATTTCGCTTCGCTTTTGATCATAGAATACCCGGTTGTTTAGACATAACTCGAGCTTCGTGTCTGACAAGTGATTCCAATGTAGTGATAACCTTTAAAGACTCCTATCTTCAAATGAGTAGTCACTGAGATAGTAATGTACAAGAGGTGTTTCAGGTCGGGAAAAGGTTTTGTGTAACCCTAATGAGGGTGTTAAATGTTGATCCTAGTGGCAAGAGAGAGTGCACTCGGGGGATCAAGGCTTATGTCTGGCCAAGATGTAAGAATATGCATGCTAGCTCCAGCCAAAGGAGCAAATTAATGCATTCACTTGAGTAATTTTATGTGACACTTGACAGAGGCTAAGGAATCTTATGACTTGTTATTTGCATCCTTTTCGAGTAGCTCTGGTTTTGACTTCCTCGGGAAGACTCATGATTTTAATCCAAGGAAGGTAGGGATCTTATAACCTTTCCCGCTTGTACCGTATTTGACGTCATGCGGGAATTTCGCACCATTCCGCGGTTGGATCACATTTTCTGAATGATATATAAACGATATTTTTATATATATAAATCTTCGAATTAACTGCGGTTAGAAGGATGTTTTTAACATCCAGCGTGAAGTTGAATGCTTTAGAAATTGTTTTAAAGCATGACATGGGTATGAGTAATCAAAGGTGAGAGTCCCATTGATGTAGTGACACTCTGGATTTATTGCCAGTCCTCGGGTTGTAGCCCCGTAAAGGTCACGATATACTGGAGGGCATATCCGGTGGTGTCCGAGCACTATCGTTATACAGATGTGGGCATATCCCCTGCAAGTCCCAGCACGAGTCGCAAATCTGCGATGATCGGGCGTGGGGTCCCCGGGTGAAAGCCTGGGCAGTCACCGATGAGGGTCGTAGGATGGTGGTGTAGTATTGCATTCATGCGGTTTCCATCATCAACCTATTATTCAGAATTGCCTATGCTTCAGATATCTTGGAATTATGTATAAAATTGAAATGTTTTTATGAGCATGGCTTGTTACTTAGATCTTACCATCGAAGTTGTCGAACTCACCCCTAATATTTCTCCACCTAAGATGCGTGTATCGAGACTACCAAGTGGATACGGAAGTCGACTGCAGGTTTTGAGGGTGGGAAGTTTGTATGCCAACCTTAGCTTGTTGGTGGTTGAAAGATACATTTTGATGAATATTTAGTGTTATGTGATATTCACAATTCATATATTCGACGCTTGGTATCTTTTTGTGGATCATCAGAGAGCTCGCTTTCAGGTAGCCAGTTCAACTTTTGAAATGTTATTTTTGATCAAGGTAAGCGTATAGTTTCGGGGTACATCGAGAATTAACTTTGAAACGATATGTGTATGTTTGGAGTATCTGGAGTGTTGTTTTATTTATAGCTTTCCAGGTGATTACTCCAAGTGGAGTTTAGACTCGCTGTGGGAAAAAAAAAAATCGTGGTAAAATAAGAATATTAAATCGCACCGGCTGGAATTCGTGTGACAAGTTGGTATGAGAGCTAAGGGATAAATCCTTGGGAGATTAAAGGAAAATTCAATAGATACACAAAGGATTCCTAGGTACACTTTAAGCTATGATCATGGGAGCTTAGGTTTTGCTAGCTAAGAATGCAAGCATTAGAGGATGGATATGATTTTCATATATGGTATAAGGCTTCGGGTATTTAAAGATAACATGTTACATGAGACTATGTGATAACATGTTGGTGTGATTGTAAGCATAATATAACGAGTTTAGATATTATAATGCTTGTATGGATTTTTTCCATGGTGTTGGTTAGTGTGTAATGATTCTTATACCATGTGCAACTCCGCTTCTCAATCGGTAAGATACGCCAATAGCAGAAGATCGTATATCTATGGAAAATTGATGTTGAGAACCCTTCAGTTGGGCTATTGGTTCGTACTTCATGACACGGTGGATAATCTAATTGTCTTTTCCATTTATGGTGACAATGATTTAGAGGAAGAAGGAGCGGATTCACCAAGGTTAGACACCATGAGATCCTCTTCTCACTGCTGGCAAAGAGGACGGCTTGAGAGAGGGTGGCGTTACCTCCGAGGGTCATTCCGAAAGAAGATGGACGTGCGGTTGATCAAGGATTTCGCGGGCACTTATTCCCAAGCAGTTTCGGGGCGGTGCTGAACTTCCTTGAGGTCGAGCATTGGCTAAAGGAAGTGAAGAAGATTCGGATGTCTTGAAGTCCCTCTCGAGGAGCGGAGAGTACCCTAGCCTCCCTTTATGTCAGGACGAGGTCGACAGCTTGCGGGATATGGTTAAGAGCACCCATGATGTGCCACATGGGTGGACTCCCCAGCCTCAGGAGTTACTCCCGCCAAGCATTTTCTCCCAGGCCATGAGAGACGTAAGAGATCGGAGTTTGCACCAAGCAGCTGTGTGGTATGATCAGAATCCAGTATGCCTCCCTGGCACTCTACTTTGTTATCTGGGTATGCACAACATATATGGCAAGCGAGCAAATTATAGAGAGCCGAACAGCTCAAGAGGGTCTCGAGGCCGGCCATTCGGCTCAAAGTGGCTCCTTTTATGCTTCTCGCACCTACAAAGGAGGCGCGGCACGAGCCCCGACATCAGAGGAGCTCGAGGTACAGCAAGCGCAAACAAGAATTCCTGTGCTCGGGAGAGACCCAGCTCAAGGGATAAAAGGGCAAAGCGCCCAAGGATGAAGAGTCCACCACGCCTGCCCATGCAACAAGGCAAGCCGCGAGTACGCTGGGGACACGGGGCCCCGGACATGTTATGAGTGTGGTGCCATAGACACTGAGGAGTGTGGTGCCCAAGTTACAGCCACAAAGAAACACCCAAACTTCCTCAAGGCGCTTCAACCACAAGAAAAACCATTCGCGTGTTCAAGGAGGGCAGCCCCAAGGGAGGAGGATCCCAAGAAAGCGGGAAGACTACATCATCGGTCATGGGTCTCGCAGCGCAGCTTCGCTATGGCAAAATGCCAGGATCCGCAGCCTAGCAGCTGCTGGAAGGTGTTATAAAGACTGGGCACATGTGTTGTTTAGATTCGTAACCTGCTCATTTATGTCTACTTTTTGCTTCTATTTCGATTTAGCATTACACCACCTTCTCGTCCTTGTTCGCTTCGAGACACCTACGGGTGGCGTGATGGAAGCCAAGTGGGATGCAAAGTGGGCTGCGGTGTCAATGTCAGGGATACGAAGTCGTGATCACTTAAGACTCTTACATATGACAATGTTTGACGTGATTGTGGGAATGGGATTGGCCGTAATCTTAATGCAACATGCGGTCCTGTGATCGCTTTCGCCAGCGTGCCTCCGTATCGTTGGGGTCACGTGTCACTTTGGCGCGGATCGAGGGCAATCCGACCCTAATCGCTGATACAGATGGAGAACAAGGTTGGGAAAGAATTAGGTCAGCACTACTTCGGCGTTGAGTGGGATATTAAAAAGGAAGGTGGCGATGGATTGCATTCCACAAGTGTGTGATTTGCCGACGTATTTCCTAATGTAGAAATGGCTGTGCATTGCCTCCCATAGAGAGATGGATTTCTCCATCGATTCGTATCCCTGCATCGATCCTATTTCAAGAGTTCCATTCTGATGGCTCCAGCCAGCTTAAGGAGTTGAACCCACAATCGCAGAATCGCAGGTAAAGGTTCATCGCTTCAGTACCTCGCCTCAAGCTCTGGCAAAGATTGTTCGAAAAAGAAAGACTAACGCCACTATCAGGTGCAGATTACTCTGAAGTTGAATAGTAACTGAAGAACAAGTACCCACTTCGCACGAGGATTCTTTGTTGACGCTGACCCGGGCTTGTTGGCCAAAATCGGGATGCAAGATTCGCATCATCAACAGAAGACAAGACTCGCACATCCCTAAGACTGCCGCATCGAGGTATGACACTTCGAAAGTTTGTCGTCATGCCTTTGATCGATCACTAATGCTCCAACCGCCTTTACGGATCTCGATGAATAGGATATATCGGGTCCGCATTTGGACTAGTTTGTGGTAGTGTTTATGATCCATTATCCTCGATATTCCAAGGGTCGAGCCGAGATGAGCAACATTTACAACTGCGCTACTGTATCGAGAGAAACGGGCCAGATGCCAAGCTGAAAAGTGTACGTTACATCTCATTCCTAGGGCACATGGTGTGTCTATGGAAGGTATTTCCTCATGGATCCGCAGCTGCTGAGGTCGTGATACGGTGTAGCTCTACCCAAGAGCAAGTCTTTGAGATACAGCTTCTCTTGAGTCAAGGCTGGTTATTACTACCGGCTTATTGGAGAACTTCTCCTGATCGCATGCCTACGACTAGACCGACACACGCAAGGGAGTGAGCTGAATCTGAATTGACAAGTGTGAGGAGTCCTTCCAGGAGCTGAAAAAGAGATTGACTACAACGCCGGTGCGTTAGACTACCCGGTGAGTGGGGAAAGGCCATGCTCTTCTCGTGATGCCCGAGAGTTGGCTCGGGGTGTGTACTTATGCAAAAAGGTCGAGTGGTTACCTATGCCTCTAGGCAATTGAAGAAACATGAAGAGAATTACCCCCACGTTATTACTAGAGCTTCTGGCCACAGCTGGTGTTTCTGCCCTAAAGTTATGGAGGCACCAATTGTATGAAGTTTCTTAGTGTTCTCCCACCACAAGAGTTTGAAATATATCTTTACTCGCAGACTAATGCCGTGCAAGAGAAGAATGTTTGATTAAGACACTCTCTCGAGGACTTTGACTTTTCGTAATACCATCCTGCAAAAGCAAATGGTTGCCGATGCCCCTGAGTAGAAAATCGCAAGGAGCATCCGGATTTGATGGCTATGAGTGGAAGATGTATGATTAATCAGCTTAGTTCCACCCGTGCTTTGATGGGATGAGCCTAAGGCATGTTTTTATATCGTCAGAGCTCAACCCAACGCTTTACTAAGAGTCACCCAGGCTCGTGAGGAGGATAAGAATCTGAGTGGCACACGCCATGCAGGCCGGTGATGCACTCAAGGGTGGAGCATTCATGCAAATGAGTGAATCTATTTCCTCGCATTGCTCAGGCCGGATGATGCACAACAGAGAGGAGGTGATGAGGGAAGCTCATCACTTCGGTTCACTAAGACAATCCGTGAGACAAAGATGTACCACAACTCGAGCGCCCAATTTTCGTGGTACGACGAAGAGAGACGAGTGCTCTCGCCTCCGCGTTCGACGCGGCCAACAAGTGAAAGTTGAGCACCGCAGACCGCCAGGTTGTCGCGAGCCGCACGCAGAATGTCTGAGATCATGTGACTAATGACTCGTGACTCCGTTTTCCCAAGACTCACCAGTGGTAAAGACGTGTACAGAGCTGACAGCCGACTCAACCAAGACATTTCTTGGCAATAAGGACCACCGACTGGTTTTTACTTTGGAGTAAGTTGTGTGAGGATTGTTAGGTTGCATGGTGTACCTCTCTCCATTGTGTCGACAGGACTCGAGGTTTACATTCCGATTCCTGGGCTAATCTCGCAGAAAGCTTTGGGGAAATTAATTGAGACTGAGTACAAAAGATTTCACCCTGACCGGGACGTGGGCAATCCGAGAGAGGTGATTCGTATTTCCGGGAAGATATGCTTAGAGCATGTGTTGACTTCGTGGAGTCGATGGAACATCAGCCTCGATCGAAGCCTTCATATAATAAATGGGGCTTCTGTGAGCAAAGACATTGGATGAAATCGACATGCCGGCTCTTTATGGAAGGCCATGGGGACGCTTTGCGCCGGATCAATCAGAGAGGCTACTTTGATTGGTCCGTGAGTTGGTAGCCAGAAACGCATGCAGAAGATATAGCGATTGCGGATAGTCATTGGCAAAGACAAAAGCAAAGTAAGTTATGGCCGACTACGTGAGGAGA
>JAEQBH010007827.1:0-105531 GCA_016808115.1 Tetrastigma voinierianum | reverse complement strand
TCCTTCTATTCGTATTCTAAGAAGTGATAATGCCTAGGATTTTTTTTTTTGCTTCTAATCGGAGTATAATGCCTATGAATATTTCTCTATCATCTCTTCTTTATATCTTCCTATGAGATTCTACCAATCATCTGAGGCTTACACTCCTCACCGTATAGGAGCTATGTCATAAAACCGTCATTTAGTTGAGACAGCTCGCACTCTTCTCCCTCCTTCATGGTTCCTTAACGCTTTGGGATGTTATCTTAGTTGTTATTTGACTAATCAGGAGTGCCATCCTCTCGCTTTACATGATCAAGTCCCCATTCCATCCCGCTTCCTAATCAACCCTTTGCCTCCTCCTCGTGTCTTCACCTTGTCTGCTTTGTTTATATTCTCACTCCTGGGCAAGACAAACTTTCTGCCAAAGCCACAAAGTGTGTCTTCTTGGGTTATTCTCGCCTTCAGAGGGGTTATTAATGTTATTCTCCTGACATTAATCGCTACGTCATATCTCCTAAGTGATGGCACTTTCTGAGGATTCCTCCTTCCAACGCATCCTTCCCCGTTTCTGATGTCTTGTCTAAATTCCTCTTGTCTTACCATTCCATATTTCCCTTCTCCATCTACTTGGACAGACTCACCAGTTTATACTCACTCTGCACTGGTCCTTCAGGTGGCTTCTTGTCAGATTCATCTCTACGCCACCTCATCATCTCCGGGCTTCCGGGTTCCGCAATCGCCCGATGATCTACCTATTTCCATCCGGTGCTGCACCCTCTTAGTACTTTTTGCCTTTGTTTTCATTCCTTTTTTTCTGTATCCCTACCTCTAAAAGCATTAGTGAGGCCTCGCTCATTCTGCTAGAAATAGCACTTAATCGAGGAAATTGATGATCTTTACTCCAATGCAGCACATGGAGTCATTACCTTCCTCCTAGCAAGTCTCATATTGGTTGTCGCTTCGGGTTTATATAGTGAAGGTGGGACCCGGATGGCTAGGTAGGCGCCTTAAGGCCCGCTTTGGCACATGACTCGACTTATTACATACATTTTCTCCAATACATTTGCTTTTGTTCGCTTGCTTCTCTATATTGCTTATATGACTCCTCTTCAAATTGGATACATGAATGCCTCTCTCATGGTGTGATCTCTGGCCGAGGAGGTATATATGGAGTAACCGCCAGGTTTTGTTGCTCAATGGGAGTCTGGTTTGGTATGCTCATACATTCCTTATATGGTATGAAGTTAGTCTCTTCGAGCCTGGTTTAGCTAGTCGAGCCTGGCTTAGAGTTTACATGATTTGAAGCACAACAAACCATTCTCATTGTTAATTATCATACCTCTACAACAATGTATTTACTTGATTGTTTTTGTGGATAACATTAATACACTGTGAAAACTGTGATAATATTTTAGAAACTCAAACAACAACCATTCATGAGCAATAACATAAATTTACCAAAGTCAATGTATTTGCTTTGATTGTTTTTTGTGGATGACATTGTCACCGGTAGTAAACGCTGTGATAGTATTTAGAAACCTCAAACAACACCTCTTCAGCCACTGTATTAAAAGACTGTAAGAATTTATACTTTCTAGGCATTGAGGTAGCTCATTCTAATTCCACAAGATTATTTCCGAGGAAGTATACCTTGGCGGTATTGACGACCTGTATGTCGACTATAAGCTTCGGTATTAATTTTTTACTGATCCACCATCAAACTCAGAATAAAATGGGAGCTCTATAAGATCCAAGGAGATATCGACGACTTGTAGGTAAACTGAACTATCTCATTATCGCTTAACATTTTTTCCTCCGTGAGCATAGCTAGTTTGCCCAAGCAATCACCTCATGATAGCCACTGATGTCAGTAGCCTCATATTCTCCATCATGTCAAAGGAACACTAGGCAAGGGATATTGCATGAGAAATATAGTCATACCTAGATTAGTTGGCTACAATGATGCGATCAAGTGTGCTTACCATATGTATATCTCTACATCAAAATATTGTGTGTTCATTGGAGGTGACTTAATATTCTGGAAGAGTAAGAAACAAGATGTAGTGGTCAAATCTAGTGTTGAAGCCGAGTATTAAGCTATGACCTTAGCAACATGTAAACTCATATGGTTGAAGCATCTCCTCCAAGAGTTGTGAGATTTGGGAAGCGATGAACAGACAGCTTTATATGTGATAACGTAAGTCGCTTGTATATTTCATCTAACCCAATTTTCCATAAGGACCTCAATCACACGGAAGGACTCACTTTATCAAAGAGAAAACTGCATCGATGCATGACTACTGTTTGTTCAATGTTTTAAAATCGGATCCTGTGAATTGAAAAGGAAAAGTTACTAGTTCATGGTTCAATGGTCTGATCGGTGGTTGAACCGCAATGAACCTAAGGATGTCATAAATATATAATTTATATATTATTAAAATATAAAATAATATATATTATAATAAAATTGAAATCAATAATTTATTTTATGTTTCTAATATTATTAAGATTCAAATATAAATATAAATATAAATATATTGATATTTTAAATTTTTATTAAAGTATACCTCATATTTAAATTTACTACATCTAAAATAAAAGAAAATTTTGGCTTCTCTATCTAATTCTAACTAATATTGAATTTTGAAAAAGAGTTATAAATTTTTTATTTTGAAATCTATATATATATATATATATATATATATATATATATATATATATATATATATATATATATATATATATATATATATATATATATTGATATTTGAATTTTTAATAAAATATGTTTCATATTATTTAAATTAAAATATATTCAAATAAAAGAAAGTTGAAAAAATATATCTATTTTATTACTATGAATAATCTTGAGACATGGGATTTTTTTTTTTTTTTGAAAAATAATGAAACAGAGTGTAATTAGGCAATGGTATATCATACAAGATCTCTTATTTTCATTTAAGAGAAAGCATTCCACATCGCTGTTAAGGAAAGATTCCTCCTTATGTACCTAATTTTCGCCATACCAAAGCATCCAAAACTGATTGAACGCTGACTTATTCTACAATGTCGAGGAATGGTTTGACACGCCTCTCAAGAGTGACATGCCAAGATCATCCCTCTTTTCCGAGGAGAAAATAAAGTGAGAGGTTGAATCGCTTTGCCTATTTAAACGCGATTCGCATGGTTCTGATGGGCCGGCTCCCACCGATTCACGGTAGCCTGCATTGCAAGATCGAACCGGATCGAAAATCGGCCGGTCGAATGGGCCTGACCGCCTGTCCTGGTCCTGGGCTTAAATACATTGGTTTTGTCAACTCTAATGACCAACTATGTGATATCTTCGTTAAGTCTCTGAGTAGTCTTAAGATAAATATATATGCATAAAGCCTCGTACTTTTAACCTATATGCTCCAATTTGAGGGGGAGTGTTAAGGATTAGTTTTCTAATAGGAATCTTTTCCTTCTCTTTAATTCCTACTTAGACTCTAACTTTGTTTCCTTTGCTCTAACACTAGAGTATAAATATGTATGTCTTCACTCGTTTATGAATTAATAAAAATTAGAGAATCTTTTTCTTCACGAAAGTATTCCAAACAATAGAATTTATGCTTGCTAGATATGTTTTTCGGGGTATTGATTAAATAGAAGTATCATATATTTCATTCCTTCAACTTCTTTTTATTTTTATTTTTATTTTGTTATTTCACCTTTACTCTATGTTAAAAAGTAGGTCCATTAATCATTCTTAAGGTCACTCTCAAGTGGCAAAAGGATTGGGTCAGTTAGGGAGGTCTCCAAGCTCAATTTCCAATGGGGACAAAAAAATGAAAATAAAAGAAGCTACCTAGTAAAAAAAAAAAAAAAAAAGTAGTCCATTAATTAAAGGCTGCTAATGTAGAATGTGTTTTTAGTCACCATTTTTTAAATCAGCACATTGATAAATAAATAGTCTCAAGATTAGAGCTACTTCTAGTTATCGACCACCTATCCAAGAAATAAGAAATAAGTAGTACATCAATAAAAAAAAAAGTAGTATACACTCTGAGGGGCGCCCAGCCAGGCCTCTACACTACCAATCAAGTTTTAGTAGTGATTAAGAGATTGTAGAGATGCTTATTTGGTTTGTTATTTATTATAAGAGATGTAGTCTCATAAAGTGGATCTATTGTCTGAATGTGTTTCATAATGTCTGTGACTTTGGAGAAAATTGCAATAAGCCGACCCAAAATATGTTGATATCTTCCTTGAGAATTTTGGTACCTTTTCGTAATAGGTATTTATTTGTTTATTTATTGCATGATTTTCCCGAGTAGATTTCTCTTATGATTTTAAAAGCTAAGAAATTGCTTCTTCACATCAAGGGACTCGATTGGCAGATACCATAGCCTTGTATGACCTAGCCAATGCTGTTCCCACTTAGCCAATTCTATCACTGTGCCGTTAGAAGCTTATGAACAAGCTTGCACGCGCCTATATTAGCATGATCATATACATTGTAAGTAATTCTATTTTTGCCCAAGAAGGGACCTTTTCTGAATAACTTTATAAATCTTATTTTACATTTTCTCTCATGTAATCATCTGGTTTGTTGTTTGCAGCAATTTGAACGACTTTTCCAGTTTGCTCGAAGAGCTGAGGATTTGATGTTCACCATCCCACCAGAAGAGGTTAGCATATCAGGCGTATAGTTCTTGGTTTCCTCCAATTGATGTATATTCCGCTTTAAAAATGATCTTTTTAACATCATAAGTTGCTCCTTCGTAAGGGCAAGCAAAATCAATATGACTCTTGAGCTTTTGTCTAATGCTTGCTTTATCCAGAAATGTAACATGCTCCTATTTCTGATGGTCAAATCTAAACAGAGTCCCTCTAGATATTCATATCAAATGTCTCGGTGGTGACTTCCATCCGCATTCCCACATCTGCATTTGTGCAGCCTGAGAAGAATGTGGGATTGTGAATCCAATGTGTGTCCTTCAAAGTGATGACGTGTTGAAACTTTCCTTGTGGTAGTGGTTGAGTGTGACATAGTAATCAAGCTTAAAGTCTAGGCACCACCACTCCTGGCGGTAGCACCTCGCCTCAAGGGAGGCGCCAGACGTGCATTTTCAAGTTTTTTTTTTTTCCTTTTTCTTCTTCTTCTCCATTTCTTTGCCGTCAGCTCGCAGGCTTTCCTAGGCTTTGTTTTTCCGTAATAGACTAAATACGACGGGCCGTTTTGGTCTTATATATTTTTGTTTTTAAATAGACCAAAACAACATCGTTTTGGATGAGTTATTTTAACTTATCCAAAATCTGTTGTTTTGAGTTAAGCCATCTAAAGGGCCAAAACAATCGCTATTTTGGCCTCAGATACTTGATTTTCGAGATTTAAGCCCCTCCAGCCTCAGTTATGTCATGTTTCAACTCCCAAAAAAAGCCCTAACCCTCCTAATCATCAGAGGTCCCTATATAAAGGATAAGAAGTAAAAACAACTAAAATAGCCAAGAACTTGCTAGAAAGTCATGTAAAATAGGAAACAACCATCATATAAAATATATATTTGACATGGTGCTCTCTTTCACCGCAAGGTCCTAAGAGGCTTTCGTACTTTGCAAACTCAAGGCCAAATAACTACGGGTGTGGATCCGGGAAATTAGGTCCAACCTGAGGATCCATGGGTTACATTCCTCTTCGGAAGCAGTATCCTATGACAAGGATTAGAACCTGTGTTCTCAATGTAATAATGAATCTTTAATCTACCTCATGAATACTACAAAGTGAGCATAGCAAAATTTCCTTAACTGCAACTTGAATGGCCTAGCATATCCCCCCTTTTTCTTGGTTTAGAAACTTTGATAACAGAGAAAACCCCCCTGAGAGAAAGAACTTAACCAATTTGTGGACTTCGGCCTAAGAAGTTTCCTTTAGAGCTTGAGCAAGGCAAACTCAGCACTTACTAATTTCGAGTGAATCATCCATTTATGAGTGCTAAGTAGTATAACATTTGCACTTCAACTCGGTACTTGAATGGACTTACCTAATCACTGAACGTCCGCATTTAAAGATTCCTAGAGCTGGTGCGGCAAAGTAGCCACAAAGAGAAACCTTTCCATGAGCCATGCATGCTTGGGATTTCTCAAGACACCGGAGAGCCGAGAGTAGTTTTTGCGTTGTGGGGCTGGTCCTGGGAAAATATGTCATAGAGAAGCTTCTTTGCATTCTATTCCTCTAAGTTGGTATTAACATTTGTTCATTCTTTCTTTCTAGGAATGATGTAATTTTGTTGATATTGCAATCTTCTGTATTAGTATTTGCCTTTATAAGAAGGCACTTGACTGAGGTTTAATGTTTGCATTTTGGCTCTTCAAGGGTAAAAGATTGTAATGAAGAGTTACATTGCATCGCTCACTTTTGTGTCATGCATCATTATTATTGCATTATTGTTGCTATAATCTTTTACATGCATTTAATTCCTATTTGTTATTTTTCACTGTTCTATATGTATTTAATTACTATTTTTTATTATTTTTATTATCTTTATCTCTGGCTGATGTAATTTTTCTCTAATAATTTCAGATCCCTTTCCAGCTGGGATTGTCAAAAATGGATCTTCGGAAGATGTTGAAATCCAGTTTATCTGGGGTAAATAAGTTGATACTTTTCTGGAGCCCCTGTAGGTCTATTCTTAGACAATCACTGTTTAAACTATCATGTGTTCCATTGTACAGGTTGACAAGTCCTTTAGCGGAATGTATAAGAGATTGCAGAAGAATTTAACTTCAGAAGAACTTTTGCCATCTTTGTGGGATAAATGCAAGGTAAGCAGGGCTTTTCCCAGTTAGCACATCCAAGAATTAGGGGTTAGAACTTGGAAGTTCTATTCATATTCACTTGTACTATAGATATTTGGAAGACATTTGTTGGTCTTTTTTCTTCTTTTTTTTTCATGCAGTGCCAATGAACTTGAACTTATTTAACAGGGAGACGTGAAAGAACAGGATGTTGAGAAGATCTGGACATTTGAAGCACAAAATTCTATCTTCTTTCTGCAATTATGAAAAAAAACTTAAATAAAAGGGGAAAGAAAGGACCCCAGAATACTTAAAAAAAATAAAAATAAATAAAGAATGAAAAATAAGAATAAAATTAAATAGTGTGTGAACATCATACAGGATCTTATATCACCAAAAGCAATATTGAAAACTGATAAGAACTGCAAATCAAAAAAGAAGTGTCATGAATTCTGTTTAATCAATTGAAAGGCATATTGGTGATGCTCTTTATTTATTATTATTGGTTACAGAAACCACCATGTTTATAAGTTTTTTAACTTATTCTTTGTCCTTGGTTATCAAATTTAATGAAGAATTGGTCTTGAATTTTGACAGAAAGAGTTTCTGGACAGATATGATAGCTTCACACAACTGGTAGCCAAGATTTATCCTACTGAGACCATTCCATCTGCAGCAGAAATGAGAGAAATTCTGTCTAATATGTAGAAATATTTTCATGTACAGTTTTGAAAACTTCCTGTTCGGAGTAAAGATGTCTTTTAGTTTTAGTAGTTCGCTGTCCCCTGTCTGTCATCTCTCCCCAGTCCTTTTTTCCTCGGGATAAGTTATTGTTTGCTTCTCTGAATGTATTGCCTGCCGTGTGTGTTTGTTTCCTCCATTTTCGCCATTGAAAGGGAAAACGGCCCCACAAGGCTTTGTTGAGACTTGAGAGGGTATGGCGGTACGAATGAACACTCATAGATCGGGTTTTGTTTGTGTAAGTGGTGATGCTGTCCTCTTCATCATCCATCTATATTAATTATTATCCCTTCAACTGACACCTATGGATATACTTAGATCATTTTTTTTTATTTCCTTTATTTTTATAATATTGATTTAGCAAAAATTAGATTAACAGTTTTATTGATGCATGCATATTTTGGATTAGATTAGATGCTCTCTTAAAACATACATGCCTGTCTTTTGTGATTTCAGGTCTTATTATGAACCCCATGATATATAATTTCAGTCAGAAATGAAAATTGCTACTCTCATTGTTTTTAATTTTTTAAATTTAAGATGTTATAATCATTTCATTTTATTTTTATTCTGTAAAATAAATATTTTTAGTTTTTTTACTTAAATCTTAAATATAATTTATCTTTTTGTAAAATAATATTTTTAGTCTTTAGTTTGAGTCTTTAACTGTGTTAAGGACTTGAAGATTTCTTAATGAGGAGGAGGAGGAGGAGCAAAGAGCGCATCATGGTTTTGGTTTTAAATAGCGTAGCCGAATGAGATTTGAAATTCGTATAGTTTTGTTTTGCTTCGTTGTAAGATCAAAAGGTTAAAAAGATTATCAAACATGATTTTCAAATTTTTACAATTTATATAAACAATTCTGAGAATCAAATATTAATGCAAATAAAATTAACGACAAATGTTTTATCTCGAGAACAAGCAGCTATTTTAGTCATGTACAAATATTAACGTGACTTAACGAGCCACCTCATCAATTGCTTGAAACATTAAACTAATTAAAAGAGGAAAAAAAAAACCTGAACAGACCATTGTGCTTTGAAAGCCTGTGCACAGCAAAGTGGTAAATGCGTAAAAGGGATGTTTTAGCAAACAAGGCGCTGGCGTTGTTGAAGAAGAACTAAGCCAATTCAAAAACGCATTTGTGGCTTATTTATTATGTCGCTGGGAGGGACAGGAAGGTTACAATTAGCGACGTGCTCGTTAACGAGGGTCTGTCCGTAATCGTATGTGGGTATTTATACCCTTTTCACATACTCAAAAAATATTAAATATGAAATTCAAAGCCCATGTGATGTGACAAGAAACGAATACTAACAAATTACCATATTTAGAAGCACAACATTTACTCCATAATTTGGACAAAATGGAATGGTTATACCTGAGATCTAGGGTGGAGGCAAGCTATATTTTATTAGGATAAATTAATGTCGAAAGAATTATTGTATACCTGAACCTAAGATAAATTTGTTACAGCCTTAAAAATCACAAGGCAAACCCCCCATATGCCAACATCAAACAGACTACCGAGTTCTGATGCCTAGTCTCAAGAAAGCACAAATTTAACCTCTAATCTACGCTTCTTAGGAAAAGCCTGTCTCACGAGCATTGCCAATTTAAGATTCGATGATGAATGCCTAAAGTCATTTAAATCGAGATCTCTACTAATCATTCCGGCTCAAATTTGATTTATTATGTAAACTCAGAAAATAAACAATTGAAGGTCACACCATTTGGCATCAGCTCCCCATTGATAAGGGCATGTTATCATTAATATAGAATTTTCCGACCATCTTGCAATTCGATGTCTCTGCTATCATGTTGTAACCCCGGCGGCATCTGACATGAGCGATGCAGCAGCGGCAGCAGCAGTAGAGACAACTCCTGTCGAGGTACTGTGCCTTGATAGATGCGCAGCCCGAAAATTTAATACGAAAACACTGTAAATACAACAACCGCACAAATCCAAAATTGTCTACATGCATGTCTAAGCCCCACTCGGTCCAAAGATTTCACCAACTCTTATGACCTACTTACTATCGAGATCAAGAGGGCACCACAGACAATAGTTTCTTACAAGTATACACAAAATGGTCAAGAAACATTTATCCAAATGCATATAATTAAAATGATAACCCATTCATCCTTTTGCATCCATGGTACATAATGAATTAGAAATTGCCCTACAACACTCAGTTTTTATTTATGCAATCTGGATTGTTCGTAGTAATCTTGTCCTATCCCAAATTTAGTCCACTGACATGTTTGCATCCAAATATCTCACATAATATGTGGTGGTCCAATATGGGTATGAATCTGTTTTTTTTTTTTTTTTTTTTGAAGAAGCAAACCTAAGTCAATCTATCAAGAGTCATAAGCAACCAACTTAAAAGGAGAATAAGCTCACGGCAAGATATTCACGTAAGGATGACACAAAGAAAGAACAACTTCGCAGTAGTTTTCTAAGAAGCAAGGGTCAGCCACTTCAACCATTAGATACTGTGTCATCGCACGCCTCATCATTGCATGTAATTTAAGCATTTTATCACTCGATGATACAAGAATGTTGATTGAAGCACCCTTGAAATGGAAGGCAACCAACTCTCAAGAATTGGGTGGTCCAATTTGTAGCCAAGTGCATAAAATAAGCGCAATACATTCTTGCTTACTTTGCTTTCCACCATAGCCCTCACCAGAACTGAAATTTGATTAGCACCAGAGCCCCTCATGGCACCCCCAATATGCCGAACCATCCTACATGATAAAAAGTTCTAAAGAATATTGTTGAATCAAATTATAGAGATAATGGATACTTACCAGAAATGTCAACAGCGGAATATGGAGATCTTGTTTTGATTCACTGGATTAGATAGCGACAATTACAATGAAATGCCACTTTTCTTTCACTAGGCAATTGCATCAAGTTAATGTGTTCTCAGTTCTAGTAAGTACATTCTTCTTTATTTACTTGTAAAAGGTTGAATTTGATTTGGAAAATGTTTTCTAATTTTTTATTTTTTATTTTAATTTCTGGAAAATGAAAAATTTTCCCGATTTTTATTTTTATTATAATTCTTGAAAATGCTTTTCATTTCATATTTCCATTTCTAGAAATGAATTTGGTTAAAACTATTTTGGAAAAAAAAATGAATATTTTAAAATCTAGCTGGGCGTTTTAAGTTTTTATTCTGATTAGAAAAATTGAAAATGATGAAACTCAGATGTTAATATTGTTCTTTTGCTCTATTTTTAATTTTAAACGATGCCATATATAGTTTGGCTTATAATCAATAGAGGAATTTATTAGCTGTGTATATCTGAGGAGTTAACTGTGTGTGACTATTTCAACTAATTAAATTGAATTGTTTAAATAAAAAACATGTCTACTTATGATATTCACATTCCTTGCATATATGGGCTTAAATTAGGATGTATCTCACAACTGGTTTGCAAAGAGGAAAAAATGCAAGCATAGCAGAGAATTCTGAGCAAAGAAGAAGATTTGCACAATGATATTTCTTTTGTGTTTTAAGTGGTCTTATTTCTGGCCTCTTTAACTAAGCACTTCAATAAGGCTATGACTCACCTCAATATTATTTTAATATCTTATTGTTCAACCTCCATGCATTTGAAATTTTGTCTGTTTAGTTCAAGGATGTTTCTGGAATGTTCTTGCAACTATAAATTACTATGCAATTGTGTTAAGCATTTTGTTTGATTTTTTGGATGAATTAGAATTTTGTTCTAATCGCATCACAGTCATGTGCTCCCTTTTGCAATCTGCTGGGATACAGTTTAATTCTCATTAGTTTATCCTGTCAATTAATCATTATTGTTGATAATTTTATACCAGGCAAATTAAAGTTGACATCTTTAAAATATCAGTTGTCATTGATGATTGATCTCTCCCTAAATTTGGCTTTTTGCTGTACTTGATGTTTTGATTATCTGAACTGATTTTTATTCTTATCCTACCCAAACAGTATGATGTTTTTGTAAGGTTCAATTCATATGGATGTTTTGAGTTTTGAACTATGGACAGTACTTTCTTTCTTTCTTTATTATTATTTTTTATTAATGGTTTGTTGTTTTGGGGAGTGCAAGCCTTTCTGGATAAGGTTAAATGTCATTGCTTTTTCTCTCTAATATGTGATTAAAAGGATTTTAAGAAACGCTTCTAAATATATATTTATGTAGAACACTGAATAATAGAAATAATAGTAGATTTGTTAACTGTCTTTGGGAGCATCTGTAAATTCCATTTTCTGAAAAATAATCTTATTTCATCTAATAATGATCATATGTGTAATAATTTGTGTTCTTGGTCTTGCATCATAACAAACAATATCTGTTTCATCAGAGATTTGCAACCTTGCAACCCGCATGGGCAGTACATCCAGGGACACCCAGAGATTTGGGTTGATCAGGCATACACAAATTTGTGAGTAACTTCTAAACATAATGGATTAGCTACCATGGTGTGTTTTATGTTATGCGTCTGGATAAATGGTATATTTCTGCTAGGCTGGTGCAAACTTTACTGAAATAAGTAATTGAGTGGGAAGAGTAGTACTAAATTACTCAAGCAAGATAATATGATATGGTTTGCCTCATTTAAAGGCACACCACTTGTTTTTAGTCTTGGTTAGTAGAAACTATGGTTCAGCAGACAGGATGCTGTCATTTTCTGCATAACTAGGAAGGCATAGAAAATTTTCTGGCTGTACTTTGCTATCTATTCTTGTTTATGGACTATGGACTCTCAAACTGCTCTTAGAGCACTTCAACTGCAATTGCAATGTAGAAAGGCTACTATCTCTCAGAAGCTTTAGTATAGGTCCAAAGCTCTAATCTGCTTCTGTCCATTTATATACAGAATATGAACATCATTGGGAACAAGAACATGTTGACATAGTAATACCATTAATTGAAATTAGACCACTATGCCAACATCTCTTTTGGAAATGAACCTCAAATAGAACATCAATTGTCAGTGTTAAGGATTAGTTTCTAATCCATTTAAGAATCTTTTCCTTCTCTCTTCTTTTTGGGGTCTCCTAATTAGACTTTTAACTTTGTTTCTGCTGAATTTAACACTGCAGTATACTATGTATATTCCTCACTTGTAAATTAATAAAATTCAGAGAATTATTTTTTCTTCACATGGTATCGTGAGCCTTTAAAGAGAGTAGAACACAGGCTAAGCTTTAAATGCATGCCTTCAATTCTAAGAACCCATCTAATGGTGGCCTTGTTTCTCTGCCCCATCAATCGATCGCAAAGCACTAGAAGCCTTCGTCGACGTCAGTCCTCACCCGCTCTAAGTGAACTTCTTCGCGACTTGTTATCATGAAAGCACACCATCAGATTGTCAAGAACTAATCTACTCATCAGGAAGAACCTTAAGTAACTACAATCCATGCGCCTCCACGCACGCAGGATCTCACGCCTTGTCCCTCACGCACTCAACCGCGAGGGGTGTGGCCTATCTCCCGGTCATCGCACTTCACTCATAAGCTCGTCATGTACCGATCATTCCTTCTATCATTCTAGCTAGTTGATTTGGAGACCGATCTATGTTTGCCTCCGACGCCATTTTCCGAATTTTTAGGCACTACTTCCCGCATTGTTTGGCCCCGCCTCCACTAGCCTCACCTGCTGTCAAGAGCCACTCTTAGCCTCTTTGTCGCGGGTCTCGCGTCATCAAAACCTTTTTCCCTTTTTCTTTGGTAGATTGCTCTAGGCTATGATGTCGCCCAAATCTCCTTTTCTTTTTGTGTTTTTCAAGCTCTACGACACCTTCAGCCCTTGAGAGTTGCTTGTTCCTTCCGAAGTAATTAGCTCTGCTTATTTGCCGACCTTCCTCGATTTCACTTTAAGGATCGAAAAGATGTCTTTATGGCTAAAAAAAGTCGACTTTTAATTCTTTTGTATCTTAACTCCGATGATTACTTTGGAGCAAACCTACAGAACAAAATTATATGTCAGTGGGCGATTTCAGAACTATGGTTTATCAGTAATGGTTGTGAGGATCTTCATTTACTACAGACACACAAGTATCTCCGAAAATAAACATCCTCAGCCAGTAAAAACTAATGCTTTACCATATGTAATATTCTTCACAATCTATTGATGCCAAGACTCTATATATAATATGAGGGCCTATAAAACTTGCTACACTTTTTCGAATTAGGTGAAGGTACGCTAATGATATTCAAATAGCTCTACTAAATAATATCATCCATCACACTTTAACACAACTCAACATGGATATATCTCTATGTGGATCTGATGTCGGTCTCACTGATGAACTTGCATCTATCTTGCCGAAATCTATTAATGCCTCTAGACTACACTACATCAAAGAAGATCTAGTCTCGCTGATCATTATTCGCTAACCCTGCCAGATTTGAGAACACTCAAGAACAGCACTACTAAAGGGCTTATTCCAAACTCATGAGGCTCTCGCTTTGCCATCACGGCATCTCTACTACTACCTTCCCGGGCCCATGCACTGAGATTACACCGTATACCGTCATGGGCTCACCATTTTCGGTTATTCCCAAGTCTCCGATCATATCTCTAGTAATAAAGACTTTTTTCTTTTCTACCTATTCGTCTCCTTTACTAACTATTACCTTAGCTAATGGTTTTCAAACCATAGCTAGAGGCATTGGCCTCTACTTTGTCCCCCTTCCTTTGCCTCTTACCTGGTAATGCTATAAATTGATTTCCTTTAATATTATTTCCATTAGTAAGTTGACTCCGTGACCCCATCAGGTACTGCTTTTCTCACAACTTCACTAAGCTCATCTTCTCATCCACAATCGTTCCTCAGCTTATCCAAGCCTTCCAAGTTTGGGAAGCCAGTTACTCATTTTTTCTAGCTGATCTCTGCCGAGTGTGAGTCATGTCACCTGGGAAGACATACTCGCCCCTGCTCTGAAGCGCTAGATCCTGACTCAAGTCTCAGCTTGCCTGCACTCATGTTCTGGGGTGCTTCTAGGTTTGCATCTACTTTAGGATTTTGTTACTTTGTTACTTTTATAGACAAATTATTCACAATGTACTTGGTTATTTTAACAAAAACTCGAGTCGAAGCATTTTCTATATTTCAAAAATCATCTAAATTGTGACTCAATTCAATTCTTCTTATTCGTATTCTGGGTTTAGCTAGATAATGCCTCAGATTTTTTTTTTTGTTTAATCGATATAATGCCTATGAATATTTCTATCATTCTCTTCTTTTATATCTTCCTATGAGATTCCTCACCAATCATCTTGTGCTTACACTCCTCAACAGATAGGAGTGGCTAAGCGCAAGAACCGTCATTTAGTTGAGATAGCTCGCACTCTTCTCCTCCTTCATATGGTTCCTTAACGTTTTTGGGGATGTTATCTAGTTGTGCTGTTACTGATTAATCGTATGCCATCCTCCCTCGTTTTACATGATCAAGTCCCCATTCCATCCCCGTTCCTAATCAACTCTCTTTGCCTCCCTCCTCGTGTCTCACTTTTTACCCGCTTTGTTCATATTCTCACTCCTAGGCAAGACAAACTCTCAGCCAAAGCCACGAAGTGTGTCTTCGAAGACTACTTCGTGAGGGGTTATTAATGCTATTCTCCCGACATTAATCGCACGCTATCTCAAGCATGGCACTTCTTCGAGGATTCTCTTTCCAACGCATCCTTTCCGTTTTGATGTCTTGTCTAGTCCTCTGTCTTACCATCTCCATATTTCCTTCTCCCATCTCACGACGTCTTCATGCGACTCTACCACTCAGTTTATACTCACTATGTTCTGTCCTCTTATAGCTTCTTGTCGATTCATCTTCTACGCCACCATCATCTCCCCATTCCTCGGTTCGCAATCATTCGATGATCTACCTATTTCCATTCAAAAGGTACCCTCTTAGTACTTTGCCTTGTTTTCACTCCCTTTTCTATCCCTACTCTAAAAGCATTGAGGCTCTCATTCATTCGGTTAGAAATAGGCAACACCGAGGAAATTGATGATCTTTACTCCAATGCACATGGAGCTTGTCACTCTTTCCAGCAAGTCTCATATTGGTTGTCGCCGGGTTTATATAGTGAAGGTGGACCTCGATGGCTGTAGGTCACTTTGAAGGCCCAGCTGGCAAATATGACTTGGACTATTATGATACATTTTCAATAAGATTGCTTCTGTTCGCTTGCTTCTCTCTATGGTTGCTATATGACTCCTTTCAATTGATATCAAGAATGTCTTCTCCTTCATGGTGATCTCAATGAGGAGGTATATATGCAGCAACCGCCAGGGTTTTGTTGCTCAAGGAGTCCGTCTCGTACATGTCGCACGCATCTCTATATGGTATGAAATAGTCTCTTCGAGCTTGGTTTAGCTAGTTGAGCTCTGTGGTTTAGGAGTTTGACATGATTTGAAGCACAACAAACCATTCCGTTTGTTACTATCATACCTCTACTAAACAATGTATTTACTTACTGTTTTTAAAGGATAACATTGGTTGGGCCATCGTAGTAACCAGGATAATATTTAGAAACTCAAACAACAAATCATTCCGTTTGTTACTATCATACCTCTACTAAACAATGTATTTACTTGATTGTTTTTGTGGATGACATTGTCATTACTGGTAGTAACCAGGATAGTATTTAGAAACTCAAACAACACCCTCTTCGGCCACTTTCGTGACAAAAAAGACTCGTAATTCAAGCACTTTCTAGTATCGAGGTAGCCTCATTCTAATCCGATTATTTCGGTAGCACCTCGATATACTGAGACGCATAATCGTGGTATGTCGGGACTATAAGCTCACACGGCCGATCCGACTATCAAACTTATAATAGTCAGGGGAGCCTCTATAAGATCCAGGGAGATATCGACGACTAGAACCGAACTATCTCATTATCACCTGGGCTTAACATTTTTTTCCCGTGAGCATAGCTAGCCTGCTCCTACAATCACCTCAGGATAGCCACCGGGATGCCGGTACCATATTCTCCATCATGTCAAAGGAACACTAGGCAAGGGATATTGTATGAGAACATAGGTCATACCTAGATTGTTGGCTACAATGATGCAGACTGGGCAGGCTTACCCATAGATAGACATTCTACATCAAAATATTGTGTGTTCATTGGAGGTGACTTAATATTCTGGAAGAGTAAGAAACAAGATGTAGTGGTCAAATCTAGTGTTGAAACCGAGCATCGCCATGACCTTAAAGAACATGTGAAACTTCATATGACTGGAAGCATCTTTCCAAGAGTTAAGATTTGGGAAGGATGAAATGTACGTTTTATGCGCATAATCAAGTCGCCAGATATTTCATCTAACCCAATTTTCCATAATGACCAATCACATCAAGGCTCTGACCGCCACTTTATCAAAGAGAAAATTTACCTTAATGCATGACTACTAGTTTCCTATTCAATGTTTTAAAACTTAATTCCAGAATCGAAAATGAAAAGCTACTAGCCATGGTTCAAATTGGCTTGACCGGTGGTTGAACCAAGCAGTCAACTGATGTCATAAATATATAATTTATATATTATTAAAATATAAAATAATATATATTATAATAAATTGAAAATCAATAATTTATTTTATGTTTCTAATATTATTATGATTCAAATATAAATGTCATAAATATAAATATATTGATGTTTTGAATTTTTATTAAAGTATACCCTATATTTAAATTTGATACATCTAAAATTAAAAGAAAATTTTTTTGGTTTATCTAATTTAACTAATATTAAAATTTTGAAAATATTATAAATTTTTATTTTGAAATTATATATATATATATATATATATATATATATATATATATATATATATATATATATATATATATATATATATATATATATATATATATATTGATATTTGAATTTTTAATAAAATATGTTTCTATATTATTTAAATTAAATATATTCAAAATAAAGAAAGGAAAAAAATTATATTCATTTTATTTACTATTATGAATTAATCTTGAGACATGGATTTTTTTTTTTTTTTTTTGAAAATAATGAAATGAGGTAATTAGCAATGGGCGGCATCGGTGCGTGATCTCTTATTTTCATTTAAGAGAAAGCTGTCCCACATCTACAGTAGGGCTACATTCCCCTCTTATGTACCTAATTTTCGCTCAATTAAAGCATCAAAAACTGATTGGAACGTTGACTTATTCCCACAATGTTGAGGACTGGTTTGACACGTCTCTCAAGAGTGACATGCGGCATCATCCCTCTTTTTCCGAGGAGAAAATAAAGGAGAGGTTGAACTGCTCGGTTCATTTAAACCGGCGATCGCATGGTTCACGACTACGGCTCCTAATTGATTCAATATAGTCTGCATTGCAAGATCGAACCGGATCGGAAAATCGGCCGGGTCGACGCCGACCGGTCTCGTCCGGTCCTGGGCTTTAAATACATTGGTTTTGTCAACTCTAATAATCAACTAGCGATATCTTCAAGTCTCTCGGAGGTCTTAAGATAAAATATATATGTGACAAGCTTGGTACTTTGACCTATATGCTCCAATTTGAGGGGGAGTGTTAAGGATTAGTTTTCTATTAGGAATCTTTTCCTTCTCTCTTTAATCTCCTACTTAGACTCTAACTTTGTTTCCTTTTTGCCTAAACACTAGAAGTAAGCATAAATATGTATGTTCCCTCACTTTATGAATTAATAAAAATTAGAGAATTCTTTTTCTCTTCACGAAAAGTATTCCAAACAATAGAATTTATGCTTGCTAGATATGTTTTTTGGGTATTGATTAAATAGAAGTATCATATATTTCATCTTCAACTTCTTTCTTTTTATTTTTATTTTTATTTTGTTATTTCACCTTTACTCTATGTTAAAAGTAGGTCCATTAATCGCCTCTTAAGGCCGCCCTCAAGTGGCAAAGGATTGGGGTCAGGTTAGGGGAGGTTTCAAGCTCAATTTCCAATGGGGACAAAAAAATGAAAAAAAAAAAGAAGCTTACCTAGTATAAAAAAAAAAAAAGTAGGTCCATTAATTAAAGGCTGCGAATGTAGGAATGCGTTTTTTAGTCAGGCGTTTTTTAAATCAGGCTAACATTGATAAATAAATAGTTCCAAGATTAGAGCTACTTTGTGTTACTTGGACTACTCATCCAAGAAATAAGAAATAAGTAGTATACTCTGTCAAAAAAAAAAAAGTAGTATACACTTTGGAGGGGCGTCCAGTTTGCAACCTCTACACTACCAATCAAGTTTTAGTAGTGATTAAGAGATTGTAGAGATGTTTGTCATTTGTTATTTATTATAAGAGATGTAGTTCCATAAAGTGGGATCTATTTGCTTGACAGTTTCATAATACTATGGGACTTCGGGAGAAAATCGCACAAGTCAATCTAAATATGTCGGGAGCATCTTCCTTTTGGAGAATTTTATACTTCGTATTAGGTATTTATTTGTTTATTTACGATGATTTTCTCGAGAGTAGATTTCTTATGATTTTAAAAGCTGGCAAATTGTTTACATTATCATGAGCCCGATTACGTATGTTTCTCGCAGCTTTGTATGACCGAAGCCAATGTTGTTCCCACTTTAGCCAAATTTATCACCAAAGCCGCTGAAGCTTGGTGAACAAGCTTGCACGCGCCATATTAGCATGATCATATACATTGTAAGTAATTCCCATTTTTTGCCCGGAAGAAAGGGGACCTTCCAGAAATAACTCTTATAAATCTTATTTTACATTTTCTCTCATGTAATCATCTAAGTTTGTTGTTTGGCAAAAGAATTTGAACGACTTTTCCAAATGCTTGCTCAAGAGCCGAGGATTTGATGTCTACCATCCCACCGTAAGAGGTTAGCATATCAGATGTATAGTTCTCGGGTTTCCTCCACCGATGTATATTCCGCTTAAAATATCTTGAACATCATAAGTTGCTCCTCAGAAGGGGCAAGCAAAATCAATATGACTTGGAGCTTGCTTGAATGCTTGCTTTATCCAGGAAAACAAGGTTACGTTCCTATTTCTTATGGTCAAATCTAAACAGAGCCCCCAGATATTCATCAAATGTCAGGTGACTTCCATCCGCATTCTACATTCGCACGAGTAAGAGTTGAGAAGAATGTGGGATTGTGAATCCAATGTGTGTCCTTCAAAGTGATGACGTGTTGAAACTTTCTTGTGGTAGTGGCTGAGTGTGACATAGTAATCAAGCTTCAAGTCTGCACCACCACTCTCGGCGCAGAGCACCTCGCCCTCAAGGGAGGCGCCTCGCATCGTGCATTTTCAAGTTTTTTTTTTCCTTTTTCTTCTTCTTCTCCATTTCGTCAGTTTAAGCCAGAGAGAAGCTCTAGGCTTTGTTTTTCCTTGTATTAGAGACTAACACACTGCTTTGGTCTTATATATATATTTTGCAGTAGACTGGGAACAACATCAGTTGATGAGTTATTTAACTTATCCAAAACGGCGTTGTTTTGAGTTGTTTTCGACCCAAAAGGGCCAAAACAACGTCATTTTGGCCCTAGATACTTGATTTTCGAGATTTAAGCCCCTCTAGCCCCATTTCTGCCATGTTTCAACTCCAAAAAAAGCTCCTAACCTCCCAACCATCAGATAATCCCTAGTATAAAGGATAAGAAGTAAAAAAAACAACTAAAATAGCCAAGAACTTGCTAGAAAGTCATGTAAAAATAGGAAACAACCATCATATAAAATATATATTTGACATATGGTGCGCCTTTCACTGCAAGGTCCTAAGAGGCTTTTGCGCCTCGGTGTGCCTTGCGCCTCAAATAACTATGGGGTGTGGATCCAAGAAATTAGGTCCAACTGAGGATCCATGGGCTGCATTCCTCTGCCAGATCCTATAGACAAGGATTAGAACCTGTTCTCTCAATGTAAATAATGAATCTTTAATCTACTCATAACAAAGTGAGCATAGCGCTTTCTTAATCGTAACTTGAATGGCCTGAAGATATCCTCTTTTCTTGGTTTAGAAAATCCTTGATAACAAGAGAAACCCCGAGAGAAAGAACTTTAACCAATTCTGCGGACTTCGCCTAAGAAGTTTCCTCGTAGCTCGAGCAAGGCAACCTCGAGCAATTTACGACTTCGAGTGAATCATCCATTTATGAGTGCTAAGTAGGCATAACATTTACCTCAACTGCACCCTGAATGACTTACCTAATCACTCGAACGCCCGCATGTAAAGACTTGTGAGCTTGCAAGGTGAGCGCTAAAGAGAAACTCTTTCCATGAGCCATGCATGCTTGGGATTTCTGAAGACCACCGAGTGAGAGTAGTTTTGCACAGGCTGGTCCTCTGGGAAAATATGCTTCATAGAGAAGCTTCTTTTGCATTCTATTCCTCTAAGTTGGTACAACATTTGTTCATTCCCTTTCTTTCTAGGAATGATGTAATTTTGTTGATATTGCAATCTTCTGTATTAGTATTTGCCTTTATAAGAAGGCACTTGACTGAGGTTTAATGTTTGCATTTTGGCTCTTCAAGGGTAAAAGATTGTAATGAAGAGTTACATTGCATCACCACTTTTGGTGTCATGCATCATTATTATTGCATTATTGTTAAGTATAATCTTTTACATGCATTTAATTCATTTGTTATTTTTCTAATTACGTTTTATATATGTATTTAATTACTATTTTTATTATTTTTATTATCTTATCTTCTATTGATGTAATTTTTTCTCTAATAATTTTCAGATCCTTCCAGCTGGGATTGTCAAAATGGATCTTCGAAGATGTTGAAACTAGTTTATCTGGGGTAAATAAGTTGATACTTTCTGGAGCCCCTGTAGGTCTATTCTTAGACAATCACTTGTTTGTCTCATCATGTGTTCCATTGTACAGGTTGACAAGTCCTTTAGCGGAATGTATAAGAGATTGCAGAAGAATTTAACTAAAGAACTTTGCCATCTTTGTGGGATAAATGCAAGGGGTAAGCAGGGCTTTTCCCAGTTAGGCACATCCAAGAATTAGGGTTAGAACTTGAAAAGTTCTATTCATATTCACTTGTTGTACTACAGATATTTATTTGGAAGACATTTGTTGGTCTTTTTTCTCTTCTTTTTTTTTTTTCCTGCAGTGCTAATGAACTTATTTAATAGGGAGACGAAAGAACAGGATGTTTGAGAAGATCTGACATTTGAAGCACAAAATTTATCTTCTTTCTGCAATTATGAAAAAACTTAAAATAAAAGGGAAAGAAAGGACCCTAGAATACTTAAAAATAAAAATAAATAAAGAATGAAAAATAAGAATAAAATTAAATAGTGTGTGAACATCATACAAAAGATCTTATATCAACAAAGCAATATTGAAAAACTGATAAGAACTGCAAATCAAAAAGAAGTGTCAGCGAATTCTTGCTTAATCAATTGAAAGGCATTGGTGATGCCTCTTTTTTATTTATTATTGGTTACAGAAACCACCATGCTTATAAGTTTTTAACTTATTCTTGTCCTGGTTATCAAAATGCCTAATGAAGAATTGGTCTTGAATTTTGACAGAAAGAGTTTCTGGACAGATATGATAGCTTCACACAACTGGTGGCCAAGATTTATCCTACTGAGACCATTCCATCTGCAGCAGAAATGAGAGAAATTCTGTCTAATATGTAGAAATATTTTCATGTACAGTTTTGAAAACTTCCTGTTCGGAGTAAAGATGTCTTTAGTTTTAGTAGTCTGCTGTCCCCTGTCTGTCATCTCTCCCCAGTCCTTTTTCCTCGGGATAAGTTATTGTTTGCTTCTCTGAATGTATTGCCTGCCGTGTGTGTTTGTTTCCTCCATTTTCGCCATTGAAAGGGAAATGGCCCACAAGGGCTTTGTTGAGACTTGAGAGGGTATGGCGGTAATGAATGAACACTCTTCATAGATCGGGTTTTGTTTGTGTAAGTGATGATGCTGTCCTTCATCATCCATCTATTAATTATTATCCCTTCAACTGACACCTATGGATATACTTTAGATCATTTTTTTATTTCCTTTATTTTTGTGTGTAATATTGATTTAAAAATTAGATTAACAGTTTTATTGATGCATTTGGTTATTTTGATTAGATTAGATGCTCTCTTAAAACATACATGCCTGTCTTTTGTGATTTCAGGTCTTATTATGAACCCCATGATATATAATTTCAGTCAGAAATGAAAATTGCTACCTCATTGTTTTAACAATTTTTTTTAAATTTAAAAGATGTTATAATCATTTTCATTTTTATTTTTATTCTGTAAAATAAATATTTTTAGTTTTTTTTACTTAATCTTTAAATATAATTTATCTTTTTGTAAAATAATATTTTTAGCTTTTAGTTTGAGTCTTTAAATCGTGTTAAGTGACTTTGGAAGATTTCTTAATGAGGAGGAGGAGGAGGAGCAAAGAGTGCACTATGGTTTTTGTTTTAAATAGCAAAGAGCCGAATGAGATTTGGAAATTTTATAGTTTTTGTTTTGCTTTCAAGTTGTAAGATCAAAAAGGTTAAAAAAGATTATCAAACATGATTTTCAAATTTTTACAATTTATATAAAAACAACGGAGAACAAATAATAATGCAAATAAAATTAATACAATGTCAGATCTGGGAGAAACGCCAGCTTGGCTTTAGTCATACAAATATTAACGTGACTTAACGAGCCACCATCAAATGAATTTGCTTGAAACATTTATAACAATTAAAAGAGGTGAAAAAAAAAAACTCGAATGCACTTATCGGTTTTGAAAGTCTGCACAAAGTAAAAGCAGGAAAATGCGTAAAAGGATGTTTAGCAATGGGGCGGGCGCTACGTTGTTGAAGAAGAACTAGCTTCACTCAAAAACGATTTGTGGCTTATGGTTATTATGTCATGGAGGGACAGAAGGTTACAATTTTGAAGATGCTCGTTAACGAGGGTCCTGGTCCGTACTGTATATGTGGGTATTTATACCTCTTTCACATACCAAAAATATTAAATATGAAATTCAGCCCATGTGGATGTGACAAGAACATCACTAACAAATTACCATATTTAGCACAACATTTACTCCATAATTTGACAAAATGGAATGGTTATACTGAGATCTTAGGTGGAGGCAAGCTATATTTTATTAGATAAATTAATGTCGAAGCACTATTGTATACCCTGAACCTAAGATAAATTATTAGCCTTAAAAACTACCAAGGCAACCTCTATAGCCATCAAACAGATCACTGGAGTTCCGGGATGTCTAACTTTAAGAAAAGCACAAATTTAACCCTCTAATCTAACGCTTTCTTAGGAAAAGTCGGGTCTCACTTAGAGCATTGCCAATTTAAGACCTGATGATGAATGCCTAAAGTCATTTAAATCGAGATCTCTACTAATCATTCCGGCTCAAATTTGATTTATTATGTAAACCTTTAAAATAAACAATTGAAGGCTTCACCATTTGGCATCGCCTCCCTACTGATAAGGGCATGTTATCACACATAGAATTTTCCGACCATCTTGCACTGATGTCTCGCTATCATGTCAGAATCCCTAGGTATCCGACATGAGCGATGTGCCAGCCGCAAAGCAGCAGGACAACTCGCCGAGGTACTGTGTTTTGAGGATGCAGTAAGCCCGAAAATTAATACGAAAACACTCAGAATACAAATAAACTTAACAACTAAAATTGTCTACATGCATGTTCTAAGCCCTCATTCCTCAACCAAAGATTTCACCAACTCTTATGACTTTACTTACACGAGATCGGCAGTACCCATGCATTAATAGTTTCTGCAAAGTATAATACACAAATGGTCGTAAGAAAACATTTATCCGAAATGCATTATACTGAAATGGGATAATCCATTCATCCTTCTTTGCATCCATGGTACATAATGAATTAGAAAATTGTCTACAACACCCGCTTTTATTTATGCAATCATTGTTCGAAAATCTTGTCCTATCCCAAATTTAGTCCACTGACATGTTTGCATCCAAATATCTCACATAATATGTGGTGGTCCAATATGGGTATGAATCTGTTTTTTTTTTTTTTTTGAAGAAGCAAACCTAAGTCAATCTATCAAGAGTCATAAGCAACCAACTTAAAAGGAGAATAGAAGCCTTTACTTGCAAGATATTCATTAGGTGATGACACAAAGAAAGAACAACTTCTGTAGTTTTCTAAGAAGCAAGGGTCACACTTCAACCAGCTTGTATACTGTGTGTCATCAGTACAAAATTTCATCATTGCATGTAATTTAAGCATTTTATCGACCGATGATACAAGAATGTTGATTGAAGCACTCTTGAAATGGAAGGCAAATCCAACTCTCAAAGCACTATGGTCCAATTTGTAGCCAAGGTGATAAAATAAGCTTAATACATTCTCGCTTACTTTGTTTCCACCATAGCCCCTCACTTAACCGAAATTGACAAGACCAGAGCCCCTCATGGCACCCCCCAATATGCCGTAACCATCCTACACATGATAAAAAAGTTCTGAAGAATATTGTTGAATCAAATTATAGAGATAAAATCTGGGATACTTACTGTAAATGTCAACAAATGGTCATTTTGTATCTTGCTTGACCATCGATTGACAGCGATAATTGCTAAATGAAATGCCACTTTTCTTTCACTAGGCAATTGCATCAAGTTAATGTGCTCAGTTCTAGCAAGTACATTCTTCTTTATTTACTTAAAAGGTTGAATTTGATTTGGTAATGTTTTCTAATTTTATTTTTTATTTTAATTTCTGGAAATGGAAAAAATTTTCCCGATTTTTATTTTTTATTATAATTCTGAAAATGCTTTTCATTTCCTATATTTCCATTTCTAGAAATGAATTTGGTTAAAACTATTTTGGAAAAAAAAATGAATATTTTAAAATCTAGCTGGGCGTTTTAAGTTTTTATTCCTGATTAGAAAATTGAAATGATGAAACTAGATACATTATTGCCTTTTTGCTCTATTTTTAATTTTAAACTGATGCCATATATAGTTTGGCTTATAATCAATAGAGGAATTTATTAGCTGTGTATATCTTGAGGAGCACCAGGTGTGACTATTTCCAATCCACTAAATTGAATTGCTTGTAAATAAAAACATGTCTACTTCTATGATATTCACATTCCTGTATATATGGCTTAAATTAGGATGTGTATCTCACAACTGGTTTGCAAAGAGGAAAATGCAAGCATAGCAGAGAATTCTGGAGCAAAGAAGAAGATTTGTACAATGATATTTTCTTAGGCTTTAAGTGGTCTTATTTCTGGCTCTTTAACTAAGACCAATAAGGCTATGACTCACCCTGCTACACTTTTAATATCTTATTGTTCAACCTCCATGCATTTGAAATTTTATCTGTTTAGTCTAAGGATGTTTCTGGAATCTTCTTGCAACTATAAATTACTATGCAATTGTGTTAAGCATTTTGTTTGACTTTTCTGATGAATTAGAATTCTTTGTTCTAATAGCATCAAGAGTCATATTGAAGTCATAGCTCCCTTTGTGTCTGCTGGGATACAGTTTAATTCTCATTAGTTTATCCTGTCAATTAATCATTATTGTTGATAATTTATACCCAGGTAAACAAAAGCTGACATCTCTTTTAAAATATCAGTCATCATTAGATGATTGGATTCTCCTTAAATTTGGCTTTGCTGTAATTTGATGTTTTGATTATCTGAACTGATTTTTATTCTTATCCTACCCAAACAGTATGATGTTTTTTGTAAGGTTCAATTCATATGGATGTTTTGAGTTTTGAACTATGGACAGTACTTTCTTTCTTTCTTTATTATTATTTTTTTATTAATGGTTTGTTGCTTTTGGGGAGTGCATTTTCTGGATAAGGTGTTAAATGTCACTGTTTTTTCTCTCTATTATGTGATTAAAAGGACTCTTAAGAAACGCTTCAACATATATTTGCAGAACACTGAATAATAGAAATAATAGTATTTTGTTAACTGTCTTTGGGAGCATCTGTAAATTCCATTTTCTGAAAAATAATAATTCCTATTTCATCTAATAATGACTTTATATGTGTAATACTTGTGTTCTTGGTCTTGCATCATACCAAATGCTATCTGCTTCTACGTAGATTTGCAATCCTGCAACCCCGTATGTGAGCAAGACATCCAGGGACAATCTAGAGATTTGCTGACTTCAGCATTAATAAAATTTGCAGTAACTTCTCTCTAAACATAATGGATTAGCTACCATGGTAGTTTTATGTTATGCCTGGATAAAATGGTATATTTCAAGTAGCTGGTGTAAAACCTTATTGAGTCAAGCAATTGAGTGGAAGAGGTACTAAATTACTCAAGTAAGATATTATGATATGGTTTGCTCTATTTAGCACACCACTTGTTTTTAGTTCCTGCAGTTAGTAGGAAACTATGGTTCAGCAGACAGGATGCTGTCATTTTCTGCATAACTAGGGAAGGCATAGAAAATTTTCTGGCTGTAATTTCTTACATCTATTCTGTTTATGGATCAAGTGGACTTCAAACTGCCTAGAGCACTCAACCGTACTGCAATGTAGAAAGGCTACTATTCTCGTAGCTTCTTTGTAGTCCAAAGCTCTAACTGCTTTGTCCATTTATATACGTGAATATGAACATCATTGGGAACAGCAACATGTCGTATTACAGTAATTACCTACATTAATTGAAATTGTGACCACTATGCCAACACTTCTTTTTTTTAGAAATGAACCTCAAATAGAACATCAATTGTCAAAAGTGTTAAGGATTAGTTTCCTAATCCATTTAAGAATCTTTTCCTTCTCTCTTTAGTCTCCTAATTAGACTTTAACTTTGTTTCGTTTTTTGACCTAACACTAGAGTACATAATTAAGTGTAAGATATTCCCCTCACTTGTAAATTAATGAAAATCAGAGAATTATTTTTTTCTTCACATGGTATCAGAGCCGGAAAGAGAGTAGGAATATTAGGGTTAAGTTTAGCCATGTCTTCAATTCTAGCAACCCATCTAATGGCCTTGTTTCTCTTCGGCCTCATCAATTCCATCGCAAAGCAATTAGAAGCCTCTGCCGACGTTTGAAGCCCTCACCGCCTGAACTTTCTACGAATCTTGCTTTCGATCGCAGCACACCATTGAGATTGTCAAGAACTAATCTACTTCATCGTAGAAGAACCTCGGCAACCATAACTGCGCGCTCCACGCACGGACTTTTCACGCTTCGTCCTCACGCACCAACTCGTGAGGGTGTGTGGCCTATCTCCTGGTCATCGCACTTCACTTGCAAGCTCGTCATGCGCCGATCATTCCTTCTATCATTCTAGTTAGTTGATTTGAGACCTGGATCTATGTTTTTGTCTCCGACGCCATTTCTTCTGGAATTTTTAGGCACTATTTTCCGTATTGTCAGTTCCCCGCCTCCACTAGCCTCAATTGCTGTCAAGAGCCACTTAGCCCCTGTCAGGTCTCATTCATTATCGAAAACCCTCTTTTTTCCCTTTTTCTCTTTGGTGATTGTTTCTAGGCTATGATGTCGCCTGAATCTCCTTTCTTTTTGTGTTTTTTGAAGCTCTACGACACCTTCAGGCCCTTGAGTTGTTTGTTCCTTCTGGAAGTACTAGTTCTGTTTATTTTGTTGACCTTCTGCTGATTTCTCATCTTTATGACTGAAAAAGATGTCTTTATGGCTAAAAAAAGTCAGACTTTTAATCTTTTGTATCTAGAACTATGATTACCTTGATAAACTCATAGGAGGAATTATATGTCATGGGCATTTTGTGGAACTATGGTTTACCGGGTAATGGCTGCGAGGATCTTCTTACTACTACACACAAGCATTCGAAAATAAACATCCCTGGCAAAATCCATCAAGCTACCATGTAATATTCTTCGACACCCTTATCGATGCCAAGACTCTATATAATAAGAGGCCTATAAAACTTGCCACAATTTTTCAATTAGGTGAAGAAATTGTACGCCAATGACATTCTAAATGGTCTGTCAAATAATATCATCCATCGCTTAATTTAACACAACTCAACATGGATATATCTTCTTATGGTGGATCGATGTTTGTCTTACCAGGATGAACTTTGCATCTATCTTGCCGAAATTCATTAATGCCGACTACACTTATCAAAAGAAGGATCGAGTCTTTAAGTGATCATTCTTCGTTTAACTTGCCAGATTTGAGAACATCAAGGAACATATAATTACTAGGGCAAATATTCCAAACTTTGATGAGGGCTCCTCTTGTTTGGTTACTTCGCCTATACCTTCACTACTACTCACCCATGCACTGAGATTACACCCGACACTTCTCTCTCACATGGTTTCTCACTCATTCTGCTATTCCCAAGTCTCTCGATCATATCCTAGTAACAAAGACTTTTTCTTTCTACCTATTCGTCTCCTTACTAACTATTACCTTAGCTAATGGTTTTCAAACCATAGCTAGAGGTACTTGGCTCCTACTTTTGTCCCCTCTCTCCTTCCCTTGCCCTCACCAGACGCTATGTTCTTGATTTTCCTTTTAATATTATTTCCATTAGTAAGTTGACTCGTGACCTTCATTGTGTACTTGCTTTTTCTCACAACTTCACGGAAGCTCATCTTCTCATCCACAATCGTCTCAGTTATCCAAGCCTCTCCAAGTTTGGGAAGCTAGTTACTCATTTTTCTAGTTTATCTTCTCTTGAGTGTGAAGTCATGTCACCAAAACATACTCGGTGTCTCGCTTCCAAAGCTGCTTAGATCCCCTGACGAAGTCTCTTTGAGTCGCCCACACTCATGTTCGGGGGTGCTTTTGTAGTTTGCATCTACTTTAGGATTTGTTATTTTGTTACTTTTATAGACAATTATTCACAATGTACTTGGTTATTTTTAATAAAAACTCGAGTCGAGTTATTTTCTATATTTCAAAAATTCATTCTGAAATTCGCACTCAATTCAATTCTTCATTCGTATTCTAAGAAGTGATAATGCCTAGGATTTTTTTTTGTTTAATTATAATGCCTATGAATATTTCTCTATCATTCTCTTCTTTATATCTTCCTAAGTGAGATCTTCACCAATCATCTTCAGGCTTACACCTCAACATAGAGGCTGCTTAAGAACTGGCCATTTAGTTGAGATAGCTGCACTCTTTCTCCTCTTCATATGGTTCCTTAACGTTTTGGGATGTTATCTTAGTTGCATGTTATTTGATTAATCGTATGCCATCCTCCTGCTTTTAACATCAAGTCCTCATTCCATCCCGTCTCTAATCAACCCTCTTTTGCCTCCTCCTCGTGTCTTCAATTTTGGGTCCGCTTGTTCATATTCTACCCCAGTAAGACAAACTCACCAAAGCCACAAAGTGTGTCTTCTTGAGTTATTCTCGCCTTCTGAAGCATAATGTTATTCTCCCGACAGTATTAATCGCTACGCTATCTCTCACATGGTACTCTTTGAGGATTCTCCTTCTTTCCAACGCATCCTTCCGTTTCTCTATGTCTTGTCTAGTCCTCTTGTCTTACCATCCTTATATTTCCCTTCTCCATCTACGGATGTTGCGACTCTACCACTTCGTGTTTATACTCACTAGTGTTCTGGCCCTCTTATAGCTTCACGGGATTCATCTCTACGCCACCATCATCTCCCCTCGTCTCGGTTCCGCAATCGGCCTGATGATCTACTCATTTCCCATTCGAAAAGGTAAATTTTTAGTACTTTGCCTTTGTTTCCACCTTTTTTTCTATCCCTACCTCTAAAAGCATTAGTGAGGCTCTCTCTCATACGGGTTAGAAACAGGCAATGACTGAGGAAATTGATGATCTTTACTCCAATGGCACATGGGAGCTTGTCGCTCTTCCTCCTAGCAAGTCTCATATTGGTTGTCGCTGGGTTTATATAGTGAAGGTGGGACCCGATGGCTAGGTAGGTCAGCTTAAGGCCCGTTTGGCAATATGACTTGGACTATTATGATACATTTTCTCCCAATAAGATCAGTTGTTCTGGTTTCCTATGGTTGCTATATGACTCCCTTCAATTGATATCAAGAATGTCTTCCTTCATGGTGATCTCGCCGAGGAGGTATATATGTAAAGAACTCAGGGTTTTGTCAAGCCAAGGGGAGTCTGGTTTGGTATGCTCGCTACGTCATTCCTTATATGGTATGAAATAGTCTCTTCGAGCTTGGTTTAGCTAGTTGAGCTCAGTGGTTTAGGAGTTTGACATGATTTGAAGCACAACAAACCATTCCGTTTGTTACTATCATACCTCTACTAAACAATGTATTTACTTGATTGTTTTTGTGGATAACATTGTCAGCCATCGGTAGTAACTGTGATAATATTTAGAAATTAAACAACAAATCATTCCGCTTTGTTACTATCATACCTCTACTAAACAATGTATTTACTTGATTGTTTCAGGATGACATTGTCAATATCGGGTAGTAACCAGATAGTATTTAAACTCAAACAACACTCCTTCGGCCAATTTTCTGTAGACAAAAGACTTGGGGGTAAATTCAAGTACTTTCTAGGGCATCGAGCTCATTCCTAATTCCGTCGTGATTATTTCCGATGTAAGTATACCTTGGATATATTGACAGACACTGGTATGTTGACTATAAGCTTGTAGACACTCTTATGGATCCGACTATCAAACTTGTAACAGGTCAGGGGGAGCCTCTATAAGATCCAAGGAGATATCGACGACTTGTAGGTAAACTGAACTATCTCATTATCACTCGGCTTAACATTTTTTTTCCCGTGAGCATAGCTAGTCGGTTCCTACAATCACCTTGTGATAGCCACTGGGATGCTGCAGTTCATATTCTCCATCATGTCAAAGGAACACTAGGCAAGGGATATTGTATGAGAACATAGGTCATACCTAGATTGTTATTAATGATGCGTGATCAAGCAGTGCTTACCCATAGATGGACATTCTACATCAAAATATTGTGTGTTCATTGGAGGTGACTTAATATTCTGGAAGAGTAAGAAACAAGATGTAGTGGTCAAATCTAGTGTTGAAACCGAGTATCGAGCTATGACCTTAGCAACATGTGAACTCATATGACTGAAGCATCTCCTCCAAGAGTTAAGATTTAAAGATGAAATGTGATGAAGCTTATATGTGATAATCAAGTCGCTTTGTATATTTCATCTAACCCAATTTTCCATAAGGACCAATCACATTGAAGTGGATTGCCACTTTATCAAAGAGAAAATTGCATCGGGATGCATGACTACTAGTTTTGTTCAATGTTTTAAAACGGGACCGGTAATTGAAAAGGAAAAGTTACTAGTTCATGGTTCAATGGTCTACCCGTGGTTGAACCAATGAACCCAAGATGTCATAAATATATAATTTATATATTATTAAAATATAAAATAATATATATTATAATAAATTGAAAATCAATAATTTATTTTATGTTTCTAATATTATTAAGATTCAAATATAAATATAAATATAAATATATTGATATTTGAATTTTTATTAAAGTATACCTCATATTTAAATTTGGATACATCTAAAAATAAAAGAAAATTTGGGTTTATCTAATTTAACTAATATTGTAATTTTGAAAAAATATTATAAATTTTATTTTGAAATCTATATATATATATATATATATATTGATATTTGAATTTTTAATAAAATATGTTTCATATTATTTAAATTAAATATATTCAAAATAAAAGAAAGTTGAAAAAAAATTATATTCATTTTATTTACTATTATGAATAATCTTGAGACATGGATTTTTTTTTTTTTTTTTTTGAAAAATAATGAAACAGAGTGTAATTAGGCAATGGTGGCTACTGTGCGTGATCTCTTATTTTCATTTAAGAGAAAGTTGTCCCACATCGGTTGAGTAGAAGGAAAGATTCCTCCTTATGTACCTAATTTTCGCTCAATTAAAGCATCAAAAACTGATTGGAACGTTGACTTATTCCCACAATGTTGAGGAATGGTTTGACACGTCTCTCAAGAGTGACATGCGGCATCATCCCTCTTTTTCCGAGGAGAAAATAAAGGAGAGGTTGAACTGCTCGGTTCATTTAAAACCGGGCGATTCGCATGGTTCAGCGATTTCACGGCTCCCAATCTCGATTCAATATAGCTCCGCATTGCAAGATCAATCGGATCTAACCTGGTCGGTCGACGGCCTGACCGGGTCTGTCCGGGTCCGGCTTAAATACATTGGTTTTGTCAACTCTAATGACCAACTAGCAGATATCTCGTTAAGTCTCTGAGGTCTTAAGATAAAAATATATATATGTGATGTTTGGTACTTGACCTATATGCTCCAATTCTGAGGGGAGTGTTAAGGATTAGTTTTCTATTAGAATCTTTTCCTTCTTTAATCTCCTACTTAGACTCTAACTTTGTTTTTGCTCTAACACTAGAGTATAAATATGTATGTTCCTCACTTATGAATTAATAAAATTAGAGAATTCTTTTCTCTTCACAAAAGTATCTCCAAACAATAGAATTTATGCCATAGATATGTTTTTTGGCATTGATTAAATAGAAGTATCATATATTTCATCTTCAACTTCTTTCTTTTTATTTTTATTTTTATTTTGTTATTTCACCTTTACTCTATGTTAAAAGTAGGTCCATTAATTGCCCTTAAGGTCAGCTCAAGTGGCAAAGGATTGGGGTTGGGTTAGGGGAGGTTCCAAGCTCAATTTCCAATGGGGACAAAAAAATGAAAAAAATAGTTAGTTTACCTTAGTAAAAAAAAAAAGTAGGTCCATTAATTAAAGGTCGCGAATGTAGAATGTGGTTTTTAACACCATTTTAAATCAAAGCACATTATAACAAATAGTTCCAAGATTGGGAGCTTACTTACAAGCATCGACTACTCTATCCAAGAAATAAGAAATAAGTAGTATACTCATTAAAAAAAAAGTAGTAGACATACACTTTGAGGGGCTGCCTGGGCTTTCTATGAACTCCTACACTACCAATCAAGTTTTAGTAGGATTAAGAGATCAGAGAGATGTTTGGTCATTTGTTATTTATTATAAGAGATGTAGTCTCCATAGTTGACTATTGTTTGACAGTTTCATAATGTTTGTGACTCGAGAAAAATTGCAATGCTTACCCAAAATATGCTGATATCTTCCTTTTGGAGAATTTTGGTGCCTTTCTGTAATAGGTATTTATTTGTTTATTTATTGCATGATTTTCTGAGTAGATTTCTCTTATGATTTTAAAAGCTAAGAAATTGCTTCTTCGTTAATATCAAGGAGCCTGATTACAGACAGTCTCTTGCAGTTTGTATGACCTAGCCAATGTTGTTCCCACTTTAGCCAAATTCTATCACCAGCAGTGAAGCTTATGAACAAGCTTGCATGCGCTATATTAGCATGACTACATACATTGTAAGTAATTCCATTTTTCGCCTCATAAAGAAAGGGGACCTTTCCTAATAACTCTATAAATCTTATTTTACATTTTCTCTCATGTAATTCATCTAAGTTTGTTGTTCATGAAGAATTTGAACGATTTTTCCAAATTTCTTGCTCAAGAGCTGAGGATTTGATGTTCACCATCCCACCAGAAGAGGTTAGCATATTGTATGTATAGTTCTTGGTTTCCTCCAATTGATGTATATTCCGCTTAAAATATCTTGAACATCATAAGTTGCTCCTCAGAAGGGGCAAGCAAAATCAATATGACTTGGAGCTTGTCAACGTTTCGTTTATCCAGGAAAACAAGGTTACGTTCCTATTTCTTATGGTCAAATCTAAACAGAGCCCCTCTAGATATTCATCAAATGTTCAGGGTGACTTCCATCTGCATTCCCACATTCAGACGAGTAAGAGTTGGAGAAGAATGTGGGATTGTGAATCCAATGTGTGTCCTTCAAAGTGATGACGTGTTGAAACCTTCCAGGTAGTGGCTGAGGTGACATAGTAATCAAGCTTAAACAGCACCACTCACTCTGGCTATAGCACTCCGCTCTCAAGGAGGCGCCGCACTGCATTTTCAAGTTTTTTTTTCCTTTTCTTCTTCTTTCTCCATTTCTTTGTCAGTTTCCAAGCCAGAGAAGCTCTAGGCTTTGTTTTCCGTAATAGAGACTAACACGACGTCGGCTTTGGTCTTATATATATTTTTGTTTAATAGACCAGGGAACAACATCGCTTTGATGAGTTATTTAACTCATCCAAAACGGCTGTTTTGAGTTGTTTTTTGCCCAAAAGGCCAAAACAACGTCTACTGGGCTCCTGTATACTTGATTTTCGAGATTTAAGCCCCTCTAGCCTCATTTCGCCATGCTCAACCCAAAAAAAAAAATCTTAACCAATTACTGTATAACCTTTATATAAAAGGATAAGAAGTAAAAACAACTAGCCAGCCAAGAACTTGCTGCTAGAAGTCATGTAAAAATGGGGAAACAAATCCATCATATAAAATATATATTCGACATATGGTGCGCCTCACCAGTCCTAAGAGGCTACGCCCCTGTGCCTCATGCCAAACTATGGGGTGTGGATCCAAGAAAGAGGGTCTAACTGAGATCCATGGGTTACATTCCTTCAAGAGATCCGCGACAAGGATTAGAATCGTGGTTCTCTCAATGTAATAATGAATCTTGATCCACTCATGAATAATGGTGAATATATAGCAAGCTTCCTTTTAACTGCAATCCTCGAATGGCCTAGCATATCCCCTCTTTTCTGGTTTAGAAACTTTGATAACAAGAGAAAACCCCCGAGAGAAAGAACTTAACTAATTTGTGGACTCTCGCCTAAGAAGTTTCCTCTAGAGTCATGCAAGGCAACCCTCGTGAGTACTTACTTAATTTCTGAGTGAATCATCCATTTATGAGCGCTAAGTAGGCACAACATTTACCTCAATCGCAACTTGAATGACTTACCTAATCACTAACGTCTCGCACGTAAAGATTCCTAGAGCTTGTGCAAGGTGAGCTAAAGAGAAACCTCTTTCCATGAGCCATGCATGCTGATTTCAAGACCACCGAGGAGAGTAGTTTGCTGTGGGCTGGTCCTGGAAAATATCATAGAGAAGCTTTTTGCATTCTATTCCTCAAGTTGGTGCATAACATTTGTTCATTCCTTTCTTTCTAGGAATGATGTAATTTTGTTGATATTGCACCTTCTTATTAGTATTTGCCTTATAAGTATAAATTTGACTGAGGTTTAATGTTTGCATTTTGGCCTTCATGCAAAAGATTGTAATGGAAGAGTTACATTGCATCAGTTCACTTTTGGTGTCATGCATCATTATTATTGCATTATTGTTGCTATAATCTTTTTACATGCATTTAATTCCTATTTGTTATTTTTCTAATTACGTTCTTATATATGTATTTAATTACTATTTTTTATTATTTTTATTATCTTATCTTCTGGCTGATGTAATTTTTCTCTAATAATTTCAGATCCCTTTCCAGCTGGGATTGTCAAAAATGGATCTTCGGAAGATGTTGAAATCCAGCTTCTTATCTGGGGTAATAAGTTTGATACTTTTCTGGAGCCCCTGTAGGTCTATTCTAGACAATCACTGCTTCAAACTATCATGTGTTCCATTGTACAGGCTTAATGTAAGTCCTTTTAGCGGAATGTATAAGAGATTGCAGAAGAATTTAACTTCAGAAGAACTTTGCCATCTTTGTGGATAAATGCAAGGTAAGCAGGGCTTTTCCCAGTTAAAGTACATCCAAGAATTAGGGGTTAGAACTTGGAAGTTCTATTCATATTCACTTGTACTAGATATTTATTTCTGGAAGACATTTGTTGGTCTTTTCTTCTTTTTTTTTTTCCTGCAGTGCTAATGAACTTATTTAACAGAGACGTGAAAGAACAGGGATGTTGAGAAGATCTGGACATTTGAAGCACAAAATTTATCTTCTTTCTGCAATTATGAAAAACTTAAATAAAAGGGGGAAAGAAAGGACCTCAGAATATCAAAAATAAATAAATAAAGAATGAAAATAAGAATAAAATTAAATAGTGCAGAACATCATACAGGATCTTATATCACTAAAAGCAATATTGAAAACTGATAAGAACCAAAATCAAAAAAAGAAGTGTCATGAATTCTTGTTTATCAATTGAAAGGCATATTGGTGATGCTTTTTTTTATTTATTATTATTGGTTACAGAAACCATGCTTATAAGTTTTTAACTTATTCTTGTCCTTGGTTATCAAATGCCTAATGAAGAATTGGTCTTGAATTTTGACAAGAGTTTCTGACAGATATGATAGCTTCTGTACACAACTGGTGGCCAAGATTTATCCTACTGAGAACCATTCCATCTGCAGCAGAAATGAGAGAAATTCTGTCTAATATGTAGAAATATTTTCATGTAATAGTTTTGAAAACTTCCTGTTCGGAGTAAAGATGTCTTTTAGTTTTAGTAGTTCGCTGTCCCCTGTCTGTCATCTCTCCCAGTCCTTTTTTCCGGGATAAGTTATTGTTTGTTTCTCTGAATGTATTGCCTGCCGTGTGTTTGTTTCCATTTTCGCCATTGAAAGTGTCGGCCCCACAAGGCTTTGTTGAGACTTGAGAGGGTATGGCGGTACGAATGAACACTCATAGATCGGGTTTGTTTGTGCCATGATGCTGTCCATCATCCATCTATATTAATTATTATCCTCAACTGACACCTATATACTTAGATCATTTTTTTTATTTCCTTTATTTTTATATTGATTTAGCAAAATTAGATTAACAGTTTTATTGATGCATGCATATTTTGGATTAGATTAGATGCTCTCTAAAACATACATGCCTGGTTTTGTGATTTCCAGGTCTTATTATGAACCCCATGATATACTTCAGTCGAAATGAAAATTGAAGTACTCATTGTTTTAACAATTTTTTTAACAAGATGTTATAATCATTTCATTTTATTTTATTCTGTAAAATAAATATTTTTAGTTTTTTTTACTTAATCTTTAAATATAATTTATCTTTTGTAAAAATAATATTTTTAGCTTTTAGTTTGAGTCTTTAAATCTCGTGTTAAGTGGGACTTAAAGATTTCTTTAATGAGGAGGAGGAGGAGGAGCAAGAGCGTACTATGGTTTTTTGCTTAAATAGCAAAGAGTCGAATGAGATTTGAAATTCAGATAGTTTTTGTTTTGCTTTCTCAAGTTGTAAGATCAAAAAGGTTAAAAGATTATCAAACATGATTTCTGCAATTTTTACAATTTATATAAACAATTCCTAGAGAACAAATAATAATGCAAATAAATTAACGACAAATGTTTTATCCGGGAGAAACGCTTTCGCTTGGCTTTAGTCATACAAATATTAACGTGACTTAACGCAGCCACCATCAATTGTTTGAAACATTATACTAATTAAGAGGAAAAAAAACCCGAATTGCATCATTGTGTTTTTGAAAGCCTGTAATGTGCAAAGTGTGGTAAATGCGTAAAAAGGGATAAGTTTTAGCAGCTTGGGGCGGCGCCATGTTGTTGAAGAAGAACTACCACCAAAAACGCATTTGTGGCTTATTATTATGTCGGAGGGACAGTGGAAGGTTACAATTTCAAGATGTGCTCGTTAACGGGTCCTGGTCCTGCACCGTACATAGGGTATTTATAATTTTTCACATACCAAAATATTAGCACAGGCCCAGCCCATGTGATGTGACAAGAAACGATCACTAACAAATTACCATATTTAGAAGCACAACATTTGAATTTTACAATTTGGACAAAAATGAAATTTTGGTTATACTCGAGATCTTAGGTGGAGGCAAGCTATATTTTATTAGATAAATTAATGTCAAAGAATTATTGTATACCTTAACCTAAGACAACTATTACGAGCCTTAAAACTACCAAGGCAAACCCCCCATACGCCATCAAACAAGACTACCTACTGATGCCTACCAAGAAAAGACAAATTTAACCCTCTAATCTAACGCTTCTTAGGAAAAGCTCTGTCTCACTTAGAGTACTGCCAATTTAAGACTCATGATGAATGCCTAAAGTCATTTAAATCGAGATCTCTACTAATCATCTTACTAAATTTGATTTATTATGTAAACTTTAAAAATAAATTAATTGAAGGTCACACCATTTGGCATCAGCTCCCCATTGATAAGGGCATGTTATCATTAATATAGAATTTTCCGACCATCTTGCAATTCGATGTCTCTGCTATCATGTTGTAACTCCCTACAAGATCTCGATATGAGCGATGCAAGAATAAGAAGTAGCTAGTGAGAGACAACTCCGCCGAGAGGTACCGTGTTTTGAGTGATGTAAGCTCCGAAAATTAATACGAAAAACACCAGAAACACAAATAACCGTAACCAAAATTGTCTACGCATGTCTAAGCCTCATTCCTCGTCCAAAGATTTCCACCAACTCTTATGACCTACTTACTATCGAGATCGCAAGTACCCACAGACAATAGTTTCCTCTTACAAGCATAATACACAAAATGGTCGAAGAAACATTTATCCGAAATGCATATAATTAAATGATAATCCATTCATCCTTTGCATCCATGGTACATAATGAATTAAAATTGGTTCTACAACACCCGGGCTTTTATTTATGCAACTGGATTGTTCCTAAAATCTTTGTCCTATCCCAAATTTAGTCCACTGACATGTTTGTATCCAAATATCTCTACATAATATGTGGTGGTCCAATAAGGGTATGAATCTGTTTCTTTTTTTTTTGAAGAAGCAAACCTAAGTCAATCTACCAAGAGTCATAAGCAACCAACTTAAAAGGAGAATAGAAGCTCTTACTGCAAGATATTCATTGTAAGGATGACACAAACAGCACAACTTCAGCAGAAGTTTCTAAGAAGCAAGGGTCGCACTTCAACCAACAGATATCAGTGTCGTCGGCACAAATTTCATCGCTGTATGTAATTTAAGCATTTATTGGATCGATGATACAAGAATGTGCTGATTGAAGCACCCCTTGAAAATGGAAGGCAAATCCAACTCTCAAGAATTCGCAGGGTCCAATTTGTGTTATGCATAAATGTTTAATACATTCCTTGCTTACTTTGCTTTCCACCATAGCCCTCACCGTGAATCGAAATTTGATTAGCACCAGAGCCCTCAAGGCACCCCAATATGCCGAACCATCCTACATGATAAAAGTTCTAAAGAATATTGTTGAATCAAATTATATAGAGATAATGGATAATTTACCGTAAAATCACAGTTTAATACAGATCTCGCTTTTGATTCATCGGATTAGATAGCGCATACTACAATGAAATGCCACTTTTCTTTCACTAGGCAATTGCATCAAGTTAATGTGTTCTCAGTTCTAGTAAGCACATTCTTCTTTATTTACTTGTAAAAGGTTGAATCTTGATTTGGAAAATGTTTTCTAATTTTTTTATTTTTTATTTTAATTTCGAAATGAAAAAATTTTCCGATTTTATTTTTTATTATAATTCTTGAAAATGCTTTTCATTTCTATAATTTCCATTTCTAGAAATGAATTTGGTTAAAACTATTTTGGAAAAAAAAATGAATATTTTAAAATCTAGCTAATGCTTTAAGTTTTTATTCTGATTAGAAATTGAAATGATGAAATCAGATGTTATCATTGTTCTTTGCTCTATTTTTAATTTTAAACTGATGCCATATATGGGTTTGGCTTATAATCACAGAGGGAATTTATTAGCTGTGTATATCTTGAGGAGTTAACTAGGTGTGACTATTTCAATCCACTAAATTGAATTGCTTGTAACAAAAACATGTCTACTTATGATATTCACATTCCTTGCATATATGGGTTTAAATTAGATGTATCTCACAACTGGTTTGCAAGAGGAAAAATGCAAGCATAGCAGAGAATTTGAGCAAAGAAGATTTGCACAATGATATTTCTTTGTGTTTTAAGTGGTCTTATTTCTAATACCCTTTAACTAAGACCAATAAGGCTATGACTCACCTCAATATTATTTAATATCTTATTGTTCAACCTCCATGATTTGAAATTTTATCTGTTTAGTTCAAGGATGTTTCTGGAATCTTCTTGCAACTATAAATTACTATGCAATTGTGTTGCGCATTTGTTTGATTTTTCTGATGAATTAGAATTTTAATTTAATAGCATCACAGTCATGGTTGAAGTCATGTGCCTTTTGCAACTGCTGGGATACAGTTTAATTCTCATTAGTTTATCCTGTCAATTAATCATTATTGTTGATAATTTATACCCAGGTAAATTAAAGTTGGACATCTTTAAAATATCAGTTGTCATTAGATGATTGATCTCTCCTAAATTTTGGCTTTTGCTGTACTTGATGTTTTGATTATCTGAACTGATTTTTATTATTCTTATCCTACCCAAACAGTATGATGTTTTTTGTAAGGTTCAATTCATATGGATGTTTTGAGTTTTGAACTATGGACAGTACTTTCTTTCTTTCTTTATTATTATTTTTTTATTAATGGTTTGTTGCTTTTGGGGAGTGCAAGCCTTTCTGGATAAGGTTAAATGTCACTGTTTTTTCTCTCTAATATGTGATTAAAAGGACTTTAAGAAACGCTTCAACATATATTTATGTAGAACACTGAATAATAGAAATAATAGTAGATTTGTTAACTGTCTTTTGGGAGCATCTGTAAATTCCATTTTCTGAAAAAAATAATAATTCCTTTATTTCATCTAATAATGACTTTTATATGTGTAATACTTGTGTTCTTGGTCTTGCATCATACCAAATGTTATCTGTTCTCTACGATTTGCAACTCTGCAACCCTGTATGAGCAAAGTACATCCAGGGACAATCTAGAGATTTGGCTGATCAGGCATACACAAAATTTGTGAGTAATCCTCTCTCTAAAAACATAATGGAGCCACAACATGGTGTGTGCTTTATGTTATGCCTGGATAAAATGGTATATTTCAAGTAGTTGGTGCAAAACTTTATTGAGTCAAGCAATTGAGTGGGAAGAGCAAGTACTAAAACTACTCAAGCAAGATAATATGATATGGTTTGCTCATTTAGCACACACCACTTGTTTTTAGTCTTGGTTAGTAGAAACTATGGCTAGCACAGACAGGATGCTGTCATTTTCGCATAACTAGGAAGTGCATGAAAATTTTCTGGCTGTACTTTGCTATCTATTCTTGTTTATGGATCAAGTGACCTCAAAACTGCCTAGAGCACTTCAACTGCAATTGCAATGTAGAAAGGCTAATACTATTCTCTAAGCTTTTGTAGTCCAAAGCTCTAATCTGCTTGTCCATTTATATACGTAATATGAACATCATTGGGAACAAGAACATGTTGACATAGTAATTACCCATTAATGGTACTAGGACCACTATGCCAACACTCTTTTTTAGAAATGAACCTCAAATAGAACAATTGTCAAAGTGTGGCGATTAGTTTCAATCCATTTAGAATCTTTTTTCCTTCTCTCTTTAGTCTCCTAATTAGACTTTAACTTTGTTTCGTTGACCTAACACTAGAGTATAATTATGTATATTCTCACTTGTAAATTAATGAAAATCGAGAATTATTTTTCTTCTCACATGGTATCGTATTTTAAAGAGAGTAGGAATAGGTTAAGTTTAGCTATGTCTTCTAAATTTAGCAACCCATCTAATGCCTGTTTCTCTTCGGCCTCATCAATTCCATCGAAGCAATTAGAAGCCTCGTCGATTTGAAGCCCCTCACCGCCTAAGTGGAACTTCTTCTGCGACCTTGTTTTCTCGATCAAGGCAGCACACCATTGAGATTGTCAAGAACTAATCTACTCATCGTATAAGAACTCGCAACCACAATCCATGCGCCCACGACGAGGACTTTTCACTTGCCTTGTCCCCACGCACCAACTGAGGGTGTGTGGCCTATCTCCCGGTCATCAGACTTCACTGCAGAAGCTCGTCATGCGCCGATCATTCCTTCTATCATTCTAGCTAGTTGATTTGAGACTCCGGACTAAGTGTTTTTGTCTCCGACGCCATTTCTTCCGGAATTTTTAGGCACTATTTTCCATTGCCTCGGGCCCCCGCTCCTCCTCCACTAGCTCACCGCTGTCAAGAGCCACTCTAGCCCCTTATTGTGGTCTCGCTGCCATCGAAAACCCTTTTTCCCTTTTTCTTTGTGATTGTTTCTAGGCTATGATGTCGTCAATCTCCTTTCTTTGTGTTTTTGAAGTTTCACGACACCTTCGTGCCCTGAGCTGCCTGTCTTTCCGAAGTACTAGGCTCGTTTATTTTGTTGACCTTCGATTTCTATCTTATGACCGAAAAAGACGTCTCTATGGCTAAAAAAGTCAGACTTTTAATTCTTTTGTATCTAGAACTCCTATGATTACCTTGGATAAAACTCATAGGAGTGAAAATTATATGTCATGGTGAGATTTTTGTGGAACTATATTTATTGGTAAATGGCTAGAGTGGATCTTCTTACTACTACAGACACAAGTATCTCCGAAAATAAACATCCTCAGTGGCAAAAAACTAATGCTTTACCATGTAATATTCTTCGACAATCTATTGATGCCAAGACTCTATATAATATGAGGGCCTATAAAACTTGCTACACTTTTTCGAATTAGGTGTGAAGAACAGAATGCTTAATGACATTCAGCGTCTCTACCAAATAATATCATCCATTGCTAATTTAACACAACTCAACATGGATATATCTTCTTATGGTGGACGGATGTTTGCCCTTACGGATGAACTTGCATCTATCTTGCCGAAATCTATTAATGCCGAGACTACACTATCAAAGAAGGATCGAGTCTTTATGATCATTATCTCGCTTAACCTTTGGCTAGATTTGAGAGAACATCATGAACATATACTCACTAGGCGCTTATTCCAAACTTTACAGTTCTGGTTACTTCGGGCCATACCTTCACTACTACTACCCATGCACTAGACAAGGACCCGTACACTTCACATGGTTTCCTCGCCCCATTTTCAAGTTATTCTAAGTCTCGACTCATATCTCTGTGTAATAAAGACTTTTTCTTTCTTACCTATTCGCCTCCTTTACTAACTATTACCTGGCTAATGGTTTTCAAACCATAGCTAAAGGCATTGGCTCTGCTTGTCCCCTCCCTTCCTTGCCCCTTACCTCTGTACGTTATGTTCTTGATTTTCCTTTTAATATTATTTCCATTAGTAAGTTGACTTTCGTGACTTCATTGTAAATGCTTTTTCGCCAACCCACTAAGCTCATCTTCTCATCCAACGCTCTCAAATTTATCCAAGCCTCCAAGTTTGGGAAGCAGTTACTCATTTTCTAGTTTATCTCGCAAGAGTGTGAGTCATGTCACTGGGAAACATCATACTGTCTCGTTTCCAAAGCGCTTAGATCCTCGGACGAAGTCTCTTTTTGAGCTTGCCCACTCAATGTTTGGGGTGCTTCTAGGTTTGAATCTACTTTAGGATTTTGTACTTTGTTACTTTTATAGACAATTATTCACAATAAAATTTGGTTATTTTAATAAAACTCAGTCGAGTTATTTTCTATATTTCCAAAATTATCTAAATTCGCACCAATTCAATTCTTCACTGTGATTCTAAGAAGTGATAATGCCTAGGATTTTTTTTTTTGTTTAATCGATATAATGCCTATGAATATTTCTCTATCATTCTCTTCTTTTATATCTTCCTATGAGATTCCTCACTCAATCAGCCCAGGCTACACTCCTCAACAGATAGGAGGCTAAGCGTTAACCGTCATTTAGTTGGAGAGATAGCCGCACTCTTCCCTCCTTCATATGGTTCCTTAACGTTGGGGGATGTTATCTAGTTGTATGTTATTTGATTAACGTATGCCATCCTCTTTACATGATCAAGTCCCTCATTCCATCCCCGCTTCCTAATCAACCTCCTCTTTGCCTCCCTCCTCGTGTCTTCAATTTTGTCCTGCTTTGCTCATATTTCACCTTTAGGCAAGACAAATCCCTCACCAAAGCCAAAGTGCCCTCTCGAAGCTATTCTCGCCTTCGCAGGGGTTATTGAATGCTATTCTCCGACATTAATCGCTACACGCCATCTCCGTTTGATGGCACTTTCTTTGAGGATTCCTCCTTCTTTCCAACGCATCCTTCTGTTTCGGATGTCTTGTCTAGTCCTCTTGTCTTACCATCTCCATATTTCCCTTCTCCATCTACGGATGTTGTGACTCTACCACTTCAGGTTTATACTCACTATGTTCGTCCTCTTATAGGGCTTCTGCTGATTCATCTTCTACCCACCACTATCTCCCGCTCTGTCTGAATCGCCCGATGATCTACCTATTTCCATTCGAAAAGGTACCTCTTTATACTTTGCCTCTGTTTTCACCTTTTTCTATCCCTACCTCTAAAGCATTAGTGAGGCCTTTGCCAGTTCAAGTTAGAAATAGGCAATGACTGAGGAAATTGATGATCTTTACTCCAATGGCACATGGGAGCTTGTCACTCTTCCTCCTAGCAAGTCTCATATTGGTTGTCGCTGGGTTTATATAGTGAAGGTGGGACCCGATGGCTAGGTAGGTCAGCTTAAGGCCCGTTTGGCAATATGACTTGGACTATTATGATACATTTTCTCCAATAAGATTGCTTTTGTTCGCTTGCTTCTCTCTATGGTTGCTATATGACTCCCTTTTCAATTGGATATCAAGAATGTCTTCCTTCATGGTGATCTCGCTGAGGAGGTATATATGTAGCAACTGCTAGGTTTTGTTGCTCAAGGGGAGTCTGGTTTGGTATGCTCGCTACGTCATTCCTTATATGGTATGAAATAGTCTCTTCGAGCTTGGTTTAGCTAGTTGAGCTCAGTGGTTTAGGAGTTTGACATGATTTGAAGCACAACAAACCATTCATGTTACTATCATACCTCTACCAAAACAATGTATTTACTTCTGATTGTTTTGTGGATAACATTGGGTTACACGTAGTAACCAAAGATAATATTTAGAAACTCAAACAACAAATCATTCCGTTTGTTAATATTTATACCTCTACTAAACAATGTATTTTACTTGATTGTTTTTGTGGATGATATTGTCACATCGGGCAGTAATCCAGATAGTATTTAGAAACTCAAACAACACCTCTTCAGCCACTTTCAGACAAAAGACTGGGTAATTCACACTTTCTAGGTACTGAGGTAGCTCATTCTAATTCGCGTGATTATTTCTCGAGGAAGTATACCTTGATATATCACGTACACGGTATGTTGGACTATAAGCTTGTAGACACTCTTATGGATCCGACTATCAAACTTGTAACAGGTCAGGGGGAGCCTCTATAAGATCCAAGGAGATATCGACGACTTGTAGGTAAACTGAACTATCTCATTATCACTCGGCTTAACATTTTTTTTCCGTGAGTGGTGGCTGAAGGTCGGTTCCCTACAATCACCTTGTGATAGCCACTGGATACTGTTATAGCTTCATATTCTCCATCATGTCAAAGGAACACTAGGCAAGGGATATTGTATGAGAACATAGGTCATACCTAGATTGTTGGCTACAATGATGCAGACTGGGCAGGCTTACCCATAGATAGACATTCTACATCAAAATATTGTGTGTTCATTGGAGGTGACTTAATATTCTGGAAGAGTAAGAAACAAGATGTAGTGGTCAAATCTAGTGTTGAAACCGAGTATCGAGCTATGACCTTAGCAATATGCGAACTCATACGACCGAAGATCTCCTCCAAGAGTTAAGATTCGTGGAATATTTAAATGTATTGTGTTTATATGTGATAATCAAGTCGCTTGTATATTTCTATCTAACCCAATTTTTCCATAAGGACTAATCACATTGAAGTGGATTGCCACTTTATCAAAGAGAAATTGCATCGATGCATTTACTACTAGCTTTGTTCAATGTTTTAAAACGGACCGTAATTGAAAATAAAAGCTACTAGCTTCATTGCCTTAATTATTTGACTGTGTTGAACCAAGTAAATGAACTCTAAGGCTGACAAGCCATAAATATATAATTTATATATTATTAAATATAAAATAATATATATTATAATAAATTGAAAATCAATAATTTATTTTATGTTTCTAATATTATTAAGACTAAATATAAATATAAATATTATAAATATATTGATATTTGAATTTTATTAAAGTATACCTCATATTTAAATTTGGATATACATCTAAAATAAAAGAAAATTTTGGTTTATCTAATTCTAACTAATATTGTAATTTTGAAAAATATTATAAATTTTATTTGAAATCTATATATATATATATATATATATATATTGATATTTGAATTTTTAATAAAATATGTTTCATATTATTTAATTAAATATATTCAAAATAAAGAAAGTTGAAAAAAAAATTATATTTCATTTATTTACTTTATTATGAATAATCTTGAGACATGGATTTTTTTTTTTTTTTTTTTTTTTTAAAAATAATGAAACAGAGTGTAATTAGGCAATGGTGGCTACTGTGCGTGATCTCTTATTTTCATTTAAGAGAAAGTTGTCCCACATCGGTTGAGTAGAAGGAAAGATTCTCCTTATGTACCTAATTTTCGCCAATTAAAGTATCAAAACTGACAACTGGCGACTTATTCCCACAATGTTGAGAATGGTTTGACATCGTCTCAAGAGTGACATGCTGCATCATCCCTCTTTTCCGAGGAGAAAATAAAGGAGAGGTTGAATCGGGCTTCTGCCTACTTAAAAAAAAAAAAAAAAAAAAAAAACCGGCGATTCGTATGGTTCGACAGCTTCTGCCCCACCCGATTCAATATAGTCTGATTGCAAGATCGAATCGGATCTGGTAAATCGGTCAATGACGGCCGACCGTCCGTCCATCCTTTAAATACATTGGTTTTGTGTCAACTCTAATGACCAACTAGCGTATATCTTCGTTAAGTCTCTGAGGTCTTGGGCATAAAATATATATGTGACAAGCTTGGTACTTTTGACCTATATGCTCCAATTTGAGGGGGAGTGTTAAGGATTAGTTTTCTATTAGGAATCTTTTCCTTCTCTCTTTAATCTCCTACTTAGACTCTAACTTTGTTTCCTTTTTTGCTCTAACACTAGAGTATAACATGTATGTTCCCTCACTTTATGAATTAATAAAATTAGAGAATTCTTTTCTCACTAAAAGTATCTCAAACAATAAATTTATGTTCATAGATATGTTTTTTTGGTATTGATTAAATAGAAGTATCACATATATTTCCCATCTTCAACTTCTTTCTTTTATTTTTATTTTTATTTGTTATTTCACCTTTACTTCATGTTAAAGTAGGTCCATTAATTGCCCTTAAGGTCAGCTCAAGTGGCAAAGGATTGGGGTCAGGTTAGGGGAGGATCCAAGCTCAATTTCCAATGGGGACAAAAAAATGAAAAAAAAAAGAAGCTTACCTAGTAAAAAAAGTAGGTCCATTAATTAAAGGTCATGAATGTAGGAATGTATTTTTAGTCGCCCATTTTTAAAATCAAAGCTAACATTGATAACAAATAGTTCCAAGATTAGAGCTATCACTTGTGTTACGAATTACCTATCCAAGAAATAAGAAATAAGTAGTATACTGGCCAAAAAAAGTAGTATACACTTTGGAGGGGCTGCCTGGGGCTTATAACCTCTACACTACCAATCAAGTTTTAGTAGTGATTAAGAGATTGTGGTAGAGATGTTTGTCATTTGTTATTTATTATAAGAGATGAAGTTCCAAGTAAAGTGGGATCTATTGTTTGACTGTGTTTCATAATGTTTGTGACTTTGGAGAAAATTGCACAAGCCGACTCCAAAATATGTCGATATCTTCCTTTTCGAGAATTTTGCAAGCCTTCGTAATAGGTATTTATTTGTTTATTTATTGCATGATTTTCCTCGAGTAGATTTCTCTTATGATTTTAAAAAGCTAAGAAATTGCTTCTTCAAGCATTATCAAGGAGCCCGACATGCATAGCCTCTTGCGCTTTGTATGACTCCAGCCAATGTTGTTCTAATTTTTAGCTACAATTCGATCACTGTGCCAAGGGAAGCTTATGAACAAGCTTCTCAGATGCCATTATATTAGCATGATCAGCATACATTGTAAGTAATTCTATTTTTGCCCAGCCAGGACCTTTCTGGAATAACTCTTATAAATCTTATTTTACATTTTCTCTCATGTAATCATCTAAGTTTGTTGCTTGCGTAATTTGAACGACTTTTCCAGCTTGGTTCAAGAGTCGAGGATTGATGTTCACCATCCCACCGTAAGAGGTTAGCATATCGATGTATAGTTCTTGCTTCTCCAATGATGTATATTCCGCTTAAAATATCTTGAACATCATAAGTTGCTCCTCAGAAGGGGCAAGCAAAATCAATATGACTTGGAGCTTGCTTGAATGCTTGCTTTATCCAGGAAAACAAGGTTACGTTCCTATTTCTTATGGTCAAATCTAAACAGAGCCCCTCTAGATATTCATCAAATGTTCAGGGTGACTTCCATCCGTATCCCACATCTGCATTCCAGTAAGAGTCGGAGAAGAATGTGGATCAGGAATCCAATGTGTGTCCTTCAAAGTATGACGTGCTGAAACTTTCCTTGTGGTAGTGGCTGGAGTGTGACATAGTAACTGCTTAAAGTCTAGGCACCACACTTTCAAGCAGAGTTATAATCCTCGCCTCAAGGGAGGCGCCTCGCATCGAGCATTTTCAAGTTTTTTTTTTCCTTTTTCTTCTTCTTCTTCTCCATTTCTTTGCCGTCAGGCTTCGTAGAGAAGCGCTAGGGCTTTTTTTTCCTATAACAGAGACTAACACGACGTCGTTTTGGTCTTATATATATTTTTGTTTTTAATTGTAATTGTAGTAACAAATACTGCTTTCTTGGATTTGTTTTATTTTAACTTATCCAAACGGCTTGTTTTGAGTTGTTTTCGATCTCCAAAAGGGCCAAACAACGCCACTTTGGCCCTAGATACTTGATTTCGAGATTTAAGCCCCTAGCCCCATTTCGCCATGTTTCAACTCCAAAAAAAAAGCCCTAACCCTCCTAACTACTCGGGGATAATCCCTATATAAAAGGATAAGAAGTAAAAACAACTAAATAGCTAAGAACTTGCTAGAAAGTCATGTAAAAATAGGAAACAACCATCATATAAAATATATATTTGACATATGGTGCGCCTTTCACTGCAAGGTCCTAAGAGGGCTACGTTTCTGTGCCTCATACCAAATAACTACGGGTGGATCCAAGAAATTGTGTCCAACTCGAGGATCCATGGGTTGCATTCCTTTCTGCCAGATCCTATGACAAGGATTAGAACTGTGTTCTCTCAATGTAATAATGAATCTTTAATCTACTCATGAATACTAAAAGTGAGCATAGCGCTTTAATCTGCAACTTGAATGGCCTAGCATATCCCCCCTTTTTCTTGGTTTAGAAACTTTGATAACAGAGAAAACCCCCCTGAGAGAAAGAACTTAACCAATTTGTGGACTTCTGCCTAAGAAGTTTCCTAGAGCTTGGAGCAAGGCAACCTCAGAGCAATTTACGAATTTCTGAGTGAATCATCCATTTATGAGTGCTAAGTAGGCATAACATTTTACCTCAATCAACTTGAATGACTTACCTAATCACGAACGCCCGCACGTAAAGATTCCTAGAGCTTGGTGCAAGGTGAGCGTCAAAGAGAAACCTTTCCATGAGCCATGCTTGGGATTTCAAGACCACCTGCGAGAGTAGTTTTGTGCTCATGGCCGGTCCTCGTGGAAAATATGTTTCATAGAGAAGCTTCTTTGCATTCTATTCTCTAAGTTGGTACAAACATTTGTTCATTCCTTCTTTCTAGGAATGATGTAATTTTGTTGATATTGCAATCTTCTCAGATAGTATTTGCTTTCTTATAAGAAGGCACTTGACTGAGGCTTAATGCTTCATACTTTGGGCTCTTCAAGGGTAAAAGATTGTAATGAAGAGTTACATTGCATCAGTTCACTTTTGGTGTCATGCATCATTATTATTGCATTATTGTTGCTATAATCTTTTTACATGCATTTAATTACTATTTGTTATTTTTCTAATTACGTTCTTATATATGTATTTAATTACTATTTTTTATTATTTTATTATCTTATCTTATGGCTGATGCAATTTTTCTCTAATAATTTCAGATCCCTTTCCAGCTGGGATTGTCAAAAATGGATCTTCGGAAGATGCTTGAAATCCAGCTTATCTAAAAATGCTTGATACTTTCTGGAGCCCTGTAGGTCTATATTCTTTAGACAATCACTGTTTAAACTATCATGTGTCTCCATTGTACAGGTTGACAAGTCCTTTAGCGGAATGTATAAGAGATTGCAGAAGAATTTGAACTGCAAATAAACTTGCCATCTTTGTGGGATAAACTGCAAGGTAAGCAGGGCTTTTCCCAAAGAAGCACACATCCAAGAATTAGGGCAAACTTGAAGTTCTATTCATATTCACTTGTACTATAGATATTTATTTGGAAGACATTTGTTGGTCTTTTTTCTTCTTTTTTTTTTTTCCTGCAGTGCCAATGAACTTATTTAACAGGGAGACGTGAAAGAACAGGATGTTGAGAAGATCTGGACATTTGAAGCACAAAATTCTATCTTCTTTCTGCAATTATGAAAAAAAACTTAAATAAAAGGGGAAAGAAAGGACCCCAGAATACTTAAAAAAAAATAAAATAAAATAAAGAATGAAAATAAGAATAAATTAAATAGTGTGTGAACATCATACAGGACCATGTATCACCAAAAGCAATATTGAAAACTGATAAGAACTGCAAATCAAAAAAGAAGTGTCATGAATTCTACTGACTCAATTATACGGGCATATTGGTGATGCCTTTTTTTTATTTATTATTATTGGTTACAGAAACCATGCTTATAAGTTTTTAACTTATTCTTGTCCTTGGTTATCAAATGCCTAATGAAGAATTGGTCTTGAATTTTGACAGAAAGAGTTTCTGGACAGATATGATAGCTTCACACAACTGGTGGCCAAGATTTATCCTACTGAGACCATTCCATCTGCAGCAGAATGAGAGAAATTCCTTGTCCAATATGTAGAAATATTTTCATGTACAGTTTTGAAAACTTCCTGTTCGGAGTAAAGATGTCTTTTAGTTTTGCAGTTCAAGGTCCCCTGTCTGTCATCTCTCCCCAGTCCTTTTTCCTCGGGATAAGTTATTGTTTGCTTCCTCTGAATGTATTGCCTGCCGTGTGTGGTTTTGCTTCTCCATTTTCATTGAAAGGGCAACGGCCCCACAAGGCTTTGTTGAGACTTTTGAGAGGGTATGGCGGTACGAATGAACACTCATAGATCGGGTTTTGTTTGTGTAAGTGATGATGCTGTCCTTCATCATCCATCTATATTAATTATTATCCCTTCAACTGACACCATGGATATACTTAGATCGGCTTCTTTTTACTTTATTTTTATAATATTGATTTAGCAAAATTAGATTTAATGCTTTATTGATGCATGCATATTTTTGATTAGATTAGATACTCTCTTAAAACATATGCCTGTCTTTTTGTGATTTCAGGTCTTATTATGAACCCTATGATATATAATTTCAGTATCAGAAATGAAAATTGCTACCCCTTTATTGTTTTAAACAATTTTTTTAAATTTAAAAGTGTTGTAAATCATTTTCTTATTTTATTTTTATTCTGTAAAATAAATATTTTTAGTTTTTTTACTTAATCTTTTAAATATAATTTATCTTTTTTGTAAAATAATATTTTAGCTTTTAGTTTGAGTCTTTAATCAGTTAAGGACTTTGAAGATTTCTTATGAGGAGGAGGAGGAGGAGCAAAAGAAAGTGTATCAGTGGTAGGCTTAAGTTCTAAATAGCGAATGAGATTTGAAATTCATAGTTTTGGTTTCCTTTGCTTTTCAAGTTAAAGATCAAAAGGTTAAAAGATTATCAACATGATTTTCAAATTTTTACAATTTATATAAAACACCGGAGAACAAATGACAATGCAAATAAAATTAACGAAGCAAATGTTTTACTGGGAGAAATCGCTTTCGCTGGCTTTAGTCATACAAATATTAACGTGACTTAACGAGCCACCATCGAATTGGGTTTCTGAAACATTATACTAATTAAAAGAGGAAAACCCGAATGTACCATTGTGTTTTGAAAGCCTGTGCACAAAAAGGTGGTAAAATGCGTGAAAAAGGATGTTTTAGCAAATGTATGCACAAGGCTACAGCACAGTTAAGAACTACTTCTCGACCAAAACCATTTGTGCTTCATTATTAGGTGTGAGGGATAGAAGAAAGAGATGAGATGTTGCATCGAATTGTCTGTACTTGGGAGAAGTTGGTACGCTAACAAAGAGTACAGGAATCTGGCGCCATGACGGACAAGAAACGATCACTAACAAATTACCATATTTAGAAGCACAACATTTACTCCATAATTTGACAAAATGGAATGGTTATACTGAGATCTTAGGAGGCAAGCTATATTTTATTAGATAAATTACTGTCGTAAAAGAATTATCAGTATACCTTGAACCTAAGATAAATTATTATTACGAGCCTTAAAAACTACTAAGGCAAACCCCCCTCATATATGCCATCAAAATGTGACTACCGGAGTTCGATGCCTAGTCTTCAAGAAAGCACAAATTTAACCTCTAATCTAACGCTCAGGAAAAGCTCGTCTCACTTAGAGCATCGCTAATTTAAGACTGGCGATGAATGCCTCAAAGTCATTTAACTGATCCCCACGGTCCCATCCCGCCACAGACGCCTATTGCGCAACCCAAAAGAACAATTGAAGGTCACACCATTTGGCACGCCTCCCTATTGATAAGGGCATGTTATCATTAATATAGAATTTTCCGACCATCTTGTAATTCGATGTCTCGCTATCATGTTGCGGGGGAACCTTGGCAGATTCGACATGAGCGATGCGCCATTGCGCAAAGCAGAGAGATAACTCCCCCGCTGAGGTACTGTGTTTACATGCAAGCCTCAAAATTAATACGAAACACTCAGAATACAAATAACTGTAACAATCAAATGTTTGATACGGCTGTCTAAGCCTCATTCGTCCAAAGATTTCTTCACTAACTCTTATGACCTACTTTACTACCGAGATCGCAAGAAGTACCCACAGATTAATAGTTTCATGCTTTATAATACACAAAATGGTCAAGAAAACATTTATCTCGAAATGCATATAATTAAAAATGATAATCCATTCATCCTTTGCATCCATGGTACATAATGAATTAGAAATTGGTTCTACAACACTGGGCTTTTATTTATGCAATCTGATTGTTCAGAAAATCTTTGTCCTATCCCAAATTTAGTCCACTGACATGTTTGCATCCAAATATCTCACATAATATGTGGTGGTCCAATATGGGTATGAATCTGTTTTTTTTTTTTTTTTTTTTGAAGAAGCAAACCTAAGTCAATCTATCAAGAGTCATAAGCAACCAACTTAAAAGGAGAATAGAAGCTCTTACGGTGCAAGATATTCACGTAAGGATGACACAGTTGAAGAACAACTTCAAAGTAGTAGTTTTCTAAGAAGCAAGGGTCGTCACTTCAACCGCTTGTATACTGAAAATAACATCGCACAAATCTCACGCTTGCATGTAATTTAAGCATTTTATCGACTCATGATACAGTAAATAAAGTGATTGAAGCACCCTTTGAAAATGGAAGGCAAATCCAACTTCAGCAATTGCATTCAATTTGTAGCCAAGGCATAAAATAAGCGCAATACATTCTTGCTTACTTTGCTTTCCACCATACCACTTAACTCGAAATTTGATTAGCACCAGAGCTCCTCATGGCACCCTCTCATGCCGAACCATCCTACATGATAAAAAGTTCTAAAGAATATCATGGAATCAAATTATAGAGATAATGGATACTTACCAAATGTCAAATAATTTAACATGGAGATCTTGTTTTGATTCACTCGGATTATTAGCTTAATAAATTACAATGAAATGCCACTCTTTCTTTCACAATCTAAATTTCTTCCCGGGTTTTCTTTATGTAGATGAGAGAGTGATTCTTTCGTTCGTTTTTTTTTTTGAGAAGATGATTGAGTTTTGTATACAAACCTTTTTTTTTTTTTTTTTAATTTATTAACTGCAGTTAAATCAGATCACTCACGATCAAATTTGACACCTACAAAAAGAAATCAGATCATACAATGAAAAAGCATTTACGGAGATGCTCTTAAATATGATTCAGGAGTTAAAGACACTGGTCATGTGTTGACCGACGAGCAACAAGTCCAAGCTGTAATTCGCCTCTCGTTTCGCCTCGAGCATATGAAGATGCATTTGACGCACAAACGAAAAATATCCGAACACCGGATGATGGTGCGCCATCTGAGCCAGAAGAAGAAAGAATTGAATCTTCCAAACTTAATACAAATGTGTATATGGCTGAATCTAGCTCAAGAAAAGCTTATGGGCGAAAGCGCAAGTATCAAGGTGGCTTCCAAGACAAAAACAAGAAGAAAGCTCATTTCAACAAGAAACATGGTAATGACCAATACAGGAAAGGAAAACGTTCTTTCAAGAAGAAAAACATGGCCAAGATCAAATGCTTCAATTGTAATAATATCAAAGGGCATTTTGCAATTTCCAGATTGCCTCGAACCTAAGAAGGTATTTGGCTATACTAAAGTTAGTGAACTTTTGCGTAGCTAGTTCGTTTTTTCAACAGATATCCTTTGTGGATTTGGTGTGACTTGGGCAATCTGACCATGTAGCGAAGGATGTAGAGACCTTCGTGGAATTTCGGCAAATACCACATGGAGCAAAGTGGATCTATGTGGGCAACAATGCAAGAGTTGCAGTTCAAGGAATAGGCACATGCAAGTTAGTCTTGTGAGGTGGCCGAACTTTACTATCGTATGATGTTCTCTATGTCTGCAGATTTTGGCCAAATTCTTAATTTCTAAGTGTTGGTCTGCTAAAACCAGTTTTAATATGTATCTTGCTAAGAACAATATTGAATTTGCCCTAGGAACTACTCATTATGGATCCGTTATGTATTGAATGGTTTATTGTCATGGATAATGATTATTATGAATGTAATTGAAGTATATTCTATGATAACGCTTTCACATACCTGGAGATAGGATGTGAATTTATGGCATGCCTTGGCCAGCCATATTGGTCAAAATCGAATAGATAGGCTAGCTAAACAAGGACTATCGCCAATTATGACAAAGTAGATCTCATATTTGTGAGCACCGCCCGGCCGTAAAAGTGCTCTCGTAGCGTGATCCATTTGGTAAAGGAACCAGAGCAGACTTCCTTTGCAATTGGTCCATTCCGACATATGTGGTCCAATGAATGTGAGAGCAAGGTACGGGCCATTATTTCCAGTCACATTTATGTATTTTCAGATTATACTCGCTCGGGTATCGTTTCATTTGATAAGTCATAAATCGAGGCAATAAGTTGCTTCCAAAGCTATATGAGCTTACGGAGAATCAATTAGATAGAAAAATAAAGCATTAAGAACCGATCGAGGTCGTGAATATTTTGTCTCATGTTGACAATCATGTGATGAAAAAGGAATTCAACATCAGTTGACTATTCCACGACTCCACAACAAAATGGTGTTAAGCAAAGAAGAAATAGAACGCCTCCCTTGAAATGGTTAGGTCTATGATGGCACAGAAATTTGTCAATCACTTTGGGGTGACGACTATTAACTCCGCTACATTTATCCTTAACCGTGTGCCTAGCAAATCGCTCCCACTACTCCATAAGGAGTTATGGACAAAAAGAAAACCTGACCTAAGTGTTTTAAGACCATGGGGATGTGCGCTTATGTTCTTAATACCTCGCACCCACATGGTAAACAAGGTGCCCGGGGAAAGAAATGTATCTTTATAAGATAATTTAACATTCGAAAGGGTATGTGTTTATGTGAACACAATAGTGGGGAGAGTGCCCTGTTTAATTTGAATCACGATGTCACATTCTAGAGAATGATTTTCCTCAACAAGGTGATATCAATAAAGACTTTAATTCTTCTATGAGACCGGATTTTGGTGATCAAGACTCACTCATTCGAATGAGAGCATTTTTAGAAATATGTTTCCCCAACCTGGGCGCGAATGATAATGATCTTGATCAAAATAGAAGTAATCCAAATGGGAGTACTCAAACCAATGATCCCGGGTCCAAGTGGGAGCAATTTGAGGATAATAAGAGAATCTGCTCTTCCGGTAACCTAAATTGCGACGTAGCAGACAAGGCATTCTCCGTCAGTCGCTTTGACATTGAGTGGTGGTGAAGCCTTTGTAGCCATTGGCACAAGATAAAGATGAGCCAAGGAATGTCTCGCAGGCTTCGGGCCTCATAAGGAAAACTCGACGAAAAGCAATGGAGGAAGAAATGGAGTCTATGAGATCAAATCAAGTTTGGGAACTCAAGGATTCGAAAGGACGCAAAGGCCATGGGAATAAAATGGGTTCTCAAAATAAAGCGTAAGGCCGATGGCAATTGATAAATATAAGGCTAGACTAGTAGCTTGGGGAGATACACACAACAAAGAAGGAATAGATTATGAGGAAACTTTTCTCCCGTTGTAAGATTCACTTTCAATTCGTTTGGAGCACTACTATCGTAGTTATGATTGATCTCAATTACATCAAATGGACGAAGACAAAGATTTCTAAATGGTGACGAAGAGGAAATCTATATAAAGAACCCGTAGGTTTTGTTAACGGCTACAAGAAAATAAAGTTTGTAGACTTTAAGTCCATATATGGCCTAAAGCAAGCCTTCAAGACAATGGTATATTCGCTTCCATAATACGATCATATTAAAATGGTTTTATTACGATCAGACGAAGATCAATATTGTGTATATGAAAAAAGATCTACGGACAAGTTTATAATTATGTCATTATATGTTGATGATATACTGAGAAATGGTAATAAAGAAGGAGTATAACACGAAATTAGCCGATGGTTATCAATCCAATTTCGAGATTTAAAGATATGGGTGAAGCCGCCATTCTCGGAGTTAAGATCTTCAGAGATCGCTCAAAGAAATTATCGCTTCGCACAAGAGCCATACATCAATAAGATCCTTGAACGACTTCCACATGCAAAGATTCCAAACTCCATCGATATCTGATGGCTAAAGGTGTGAAGGTCTTAGTCGAAGAATGTGTCCCTCGCTCCACAAGAAGAGAAAGAGTATATGAGAAAGTTCCTATCTGAAGTGCGGTTGGAAGTACGATGTATGCCATGATGTGTGTCTGAGACGATATTTGCTTTCTTTGTTGTTGGCATGGTAAGCCGATATCGGTCGACCAGGACGATGCATTGGAAACGATTAAAGGATGCTAAGGTACCTAAAAGGAGCTGTACTTATTAATTGTGTTCTGAAGAAATGATCTGCAATTAAAAGTTTACTGCGATGCGATTGGGGGAGAGACTTAGATGAGAGAAAATTACACTGCAGGTACATCTTCTTACTCAGCTTGATGGCGCTATATCATGGAGTAGTAAGAAGCGATCCTGGCATGTGTATCCTGATATTTGAATTTGTGGCTTTTATTTAGTGAAGCATTGTGGCTCGAGTTTTTTGATCACTTGGGTGTAAATGCTAATAGTCTTTGATTCGGTCTTAGTGAGCTGTGATGATCGCGATAGCATACCTGAAAGGACCACACTGATGTCATGGCAAAACCCAGACACGGATATAAAGAGTATAACTTTGTAAAAGACATGGTTGCCTGAGAAGGTAAACATGAAGTACTGCATCCTGCGCGTGAAATGGTTTAGGATCATGACAAAACCCGATTCCTCGAGATATATTTATAAAGCATGTGAAATCTCGAGATTGCGTAGAATATGATATACTTATTATAATGTTTCCCGACAATGTTCATGTTGTATTAATGTTGAATAATAAATATGTTTTGTTATAGAGCCCACATTATGTGTGAGTGTTTAATTTTTATTCACTCTCGATTTATTGAAAAGTATGTCGGACGGATAAAGAAGATTAGTCTCTCCCACACGGGTAAATTACCCCCTCTCATTAATTTTTGTAGTTGATGAGAGATGGAGACAATGTTAAACATTATCTAAGTGATAATCCCGAGAGCGAGCTTAAAATATGAATGTCGCCTTGTTAACAAACAAAGATGAGATCTTATTAAAGATTGTAAGTGAATTAATAATAAAAATTCACTTTATGCATACATATTTACTTGATTTGAGTTCTAATGAACATGAAAAGAAGTAAAACGAGAGAACTCGATTAGACATTAAGAATATACGAACCATTATCGTATGGTATTAATACATTACATAAAGACATACGCACCATGGGGAAAAGGGAAAATGCAGTAGCACGTGTTTCATACCATGTGTGCAATTATGACCCGATATAGTGTCGAGCGGATCTCGGCTTTGATGTGTGAGATTTATAAGGAATAAGAGCCTTATATTTATGCCCTTACGACTACATTACAATTCTTAAGACTTAATTTAATACTTACTATTTAGAGTGTTGCAGGGTATGAGAGATTCGGTCAAAATGGGCACTAAGACGAAATTAAATTAAAGTTAAGAGATTTGAGAAAGAGGAAGATCATTAAACGTATCACATTTTTGTTTATTCAGGTATACGATTATAGAGTGTGCATAATTGTGAATACGATATATGATATAAGATTGAGATCGTTTGAGATTTGAATGTGATAAAATGATCACAGAATACGCATACTTAAGTCTACTCATGATCTTTTGTTTACATCGAGGAAGGCCCATATATTCTAACAGATGTATAGCGAGAGCTCTCAGTATCTTTGGTCCTACGATACAATTTTTTCTTGTATGAATTGGTAGGAAACATAAGAGATGATGTTCTCTTATATGATATTAGAGAGAGCATGGATCCCATTTCGGTGCGAGTGGGAGATGTTAGTTTTGGGGTGGTGTGAAATGGGTCCATGACCGTGATCCATGACCAAACTCAATTTTGAAATCCAAAATTGAGTTGGACCCATTTGGCGACCCGACTCTAAATCAGCAAATCATGAAATTGTATTCTTTGCTCGCCTTGACTAATGCGTAAGTGAAGAGGGTCGGTGTTAACGAGTGGGATCGGTACGCTTTCGAGATCACATAATACTCGGACCTCTGAAGCCACATGCCACGAAAATAGGCATTACTAGCCTTATTATTAGCGAAGCAGAAAGCGGGAAATCGATAAAGGGCAGATCAGGGGTTAATATGAAGGCCCAAATGCAAGATTCTTTAGTCCTGACATCTTTGTGATTGCAATGGGTTGAATACGTATGATGCGAATGCGGGCGGATTGTGGTCGACGAAATCTTTCGAGATCACGGTGGAGGTGAAGGTAAAAAAAACAAAATAATATTTATTCTTGAGACGGAGTAGAGGCAAAGGTATCATGGATTAAGTTTGTGAAGGGGTTATTGACCCTAATAGGGAATGTGGATGGAGGTGTCGTAATCATTACATTCCGTAGGTGAATCTCGTAGTATGGAGGAACATGGGCGATTACACGAGTACGGGCGTAGAGAGAACCATGATGGGAGGTTCTGCTGCATTGCGCTAGGGCGTTGAAGAGCGAAAAACCTTTGGTGGTTTCGAGAAGGAAGGGGTTTTGTGAGCGGGGACTGTTGGAAGAGAGAAATTAAGAGGATAGGCCTCGAAGCAGCGGGGAGGAATTTCCTTTGGTATCATTAAAGCGATGCCAAACGAAAGGAGGAAGGAGGCGGAAGGAATGGCCACGGTAAAGTTAAGATCAGTTGGGGGGACTTCAGATGATGGGTATGGGAGCAGAGAAAATTGCAGGGCGAACAACGCGGTTTGGGTGGATGTAGGAGACTGTGGTTCCGGGAAGGAGATAGAGTTACTGCAGTGGAGTTTGATCGGGACGTGGAAGAAAAAAGCGGAGTCCATTGTTGAGGAAAAAAGGTGTGAGACTCTGTTTAGAGAAGCCTGGAGACTCAACGGTGGTTTAAAGGTGGCCGCCTTAAATGAAGACCTCTTGTTTTTGGAGTTTGAATCGTCAGTGGAGGCGAAGCGGGTCCTTGAGACGGGGAGAAGAAATTTCGGAGAGGGGTGTGCGGGTTAGAGATGGAATCCATGATACGGATGTGCCCGAGGAGAAAGGGTCGTAGCAGTAGAATGGGTTAGAGTGGTAGGGCTCCCACTTCACACGTAGGCAGGAGACTCTAAAGAGAATAGGTGGCGCTGAGGCTATTTAATACGGCCAAGCGAAATCCTGGTGAAGGAAGGGAGCTTAATTTGGGCTAGATTGTTAGTAAAAAAACGAAGGTTTCTTTGGCGAAACCGCGATAAATATTTTAGGCCTAAGATCTTTCGAGCTTGAATGCGGTGGGAGAGTCAGGCCATGGGTAGCAGGATGTATTACGTGTATCTTCTGGTGCGTGAGAGTTGAGGAAAGGCGACCCAGCCCGCGCGGAAGAGTGGGTCTTGATTCTGCCGTAGGCTGCCGTGCGACGGTCGGATAGAGGAGGCAGGCGGTGGCCCGGCGTAGGGCGATGGCGAACGAGACGGTGAGTGGGGTAAGTTTGGGGCAGAGCAAATAATAAAGCGTGGGGGGGGAGGGTCCCGGGTGATGGCGGTTTAAAGAAAAGATGGTCGCGACCGGTCTGGGTGGCCCAGTCGGCGGGTAGCATGCGGCCCAATGAAATTTGGACCAAATGGGCAAGCGGCCTCGGTGGGCGGGGCGCGAAGGGAATGAGCCTCAGGTTCTGGCTTGGCGGAATGAAAGGAGGGCCCAATACTTGGGGCGACAATAAGGCATGTCTTGGGTGGGTGGCCACGATTTGATGGGTTAATTTTGTATGAAGATCTTCAAATGCTCCCAGAGCCCAGTAATCTAAAACAGAGGGGAAGCGGGGAAGTCTGGAATGCGGCTCGGTTATTCCAGCGGACCCGGAAAGATATCATGCATTACGAAGGGAAGCGAGGCGTGAAAGATGAGGAGATCGACCGAGCGTGAAGGGCTCTTCATCTCGGACGCTCTGGATGATCTGCTGCTGGATCTGCGGGTACCTGGCATTGAATATGAAGAAGCAGTTGAAGAGGAATTTGTTATAGTGGCTATTTGCAGGGCGGGTAGGAGATGTCTTGAGATTATTTTTATTTCCACGAGGCGAGGTCAGGTGAAAAGGATATCAGGAAACGAATAATGGCTGGAAATAGTTGATAGTGGCATGGGGTTCTAAAGCGGAGAATTCGAGGATTTAGAGAAGGCACACTTGCGGCTCAGGGTGCAATGAGTCCTGTCTTCTCTTGCTCTGCTGTTTTGGTGCCCACTTCTTTGCGGGGGTCGTCTGATGCAGGGGAATAGCCTTGAGGATGTGGAATTGGGATTTGAAAAGAAAGAAGAAAAGGAAGGAAAGAAGAAAGAAGAAACTCAAGTTGAGAGTAGTGTGACGGTTTTGGAATGGTGAGAAGAATTCAGTTTCTTGGGCCATTCATGCATAGTAAAGCGAGAGTTGTGGGGATGGGGAGGAGGATGCTTGAACACGTACGGAGTGTTTGGGTTACAGTGGGAGGATAAATTTGCTGATTAAGTGCAGCCCAGTATCCCCAGGGATCCCAAGCGGTGGAGTTATAGACGGAGATGCAGGTTGTTACGTAAAATGGTGTCACGATGATGCCCCGGTAATAAAAGAAGGGTAATCTGCGAGTCAGTGAGAAGGAATTAAGAAGGCTGGAATGCATGTAAATTATAGCAGGGAAGGGCAACAGTAGGGGAAGAGACGGGATTTTTGTTGAAGTTAAAATGAAGGTAAAGGCTCTTCTCATGGAGCGTTAAGTGCGAACAATTCGGACCAGATATCATCGAAATTTTATTAGGTCTCGGAGGTGGATCGGTTTTGCTGCGAGAAACTAAGTTTTCAAAAGAGATGCGAGGGCGATGCTGGGTATTAGTTTGGGGTTGGGTAGATTGGCTGAGTGGAGGGTTGTGGAGGCCGAGGGAACGGCAGGGGGAATTCTTGTGTTTTGGGATAAAAGAAAACTATAGGTGATGGAGGTTGAAACTGGTCACTTTTCGGTTACCTGTATTTTTAAAAATACGGAAGATGGTTTTTAGTGGGCCTTCACCGGAGTCTATGGGCCAGTGGAGAGGAACAAATCGGAATTTGATGCAGGAAGGTAGGAATTCGGTGAAAGGTTGTGGGAGGGCCGTAGTGCGTAGAGTGGAGATTTCAATATGGTCATCTCTAATGAAAGAGAACGAGGGGCGAGGTTTTGCACTCTGTGGCGTTTCTCAGAAGTTATGAATGAGTTAGGACTCAGAGATCTTCCTTTGCAAGGGGGACCTTTTACCTGGAGGGGTGGCCTCAATAATCAGTGCATGTCCCGGTTGGATAGATTCTTAGTAACGGCAGATTGGGAAAGCCGTTTCAGTAATGCGATTCAAAGTACTCTCCCGAGACCTGTGTGCGACGTTGCCTGTTTGCTAGGCGGTGAGGGTATTGTCACGAATGGATTCCCTTCGTTTGAGATCATGTGGTTGAAATTAGATGGTTCGAGGACTAGCCACGGTGGTGGCAAAACTTGCGCTTCTCTGGTTCTATGGTTTTGTCTTGGCTTCGAAGTTAAGGCCACGAAGGTATATTGAGGAGTGCAGACAGAAGAAGTTTTCGGAAGAGTGGAGGTTCAGAAGAAAGAGGCCTTGAGCAGGATCTCGTTTTGGGATGACTTGGAGAAGGAGAAGGCCCTGTCCTTGGAAGATACTGAGGAGAGGGAAAAGGCTAGAGAGGAGTTTAAGAAGTGGGTGGACTTAGAAGAGGTATCCTGGAGACAAAAATCTAGGGAAACTTGGTTGAAAGGGGGGCGAAACACAGATTCTTTGAAGGATGGCTTGATTCTAATGAGGAGAAGAAACTCCATTAGGAACATCGATCGATGGCGAGAGAAGATGTGTCGAGGATACGAGTTAAGAAGGTCGGTGGGAGCCTTCGAGATCTCCTTTCGGCCCCGACGGTGCGCGCACGACTTAGGTTCAGTGAGATTGGGGTGACGGTAGCTAAGGTTTGGAAGAAATGTTTGCGGAGGAGGAGATTCTTTGCGACAGATTCCAGGGATGGTGATAAAGCCCCAGGTCCTGATGGTTTCCCATTGGCCTTTTGGTCTTTTAGTTGGGATTTTGTGAAATGTGAGGTTTTGGGTTTTTAAAATTCTTTGAACATAACCGGTTTGTCAGCTTTGAATCTTTACCTTTCTTGGTCACGATTCCCCAGAAGGAAGGAATGTAGAGGGATCTAAAGGATTTGAGACCCATCGGCTTAGTGGGAGTTTGTGTCCTGAAATTTTATCGAAGTGTTGGTAATAAGTGCAAAGTGTTATGGGGTGATTGTTCCACGAGGCTCGAAAATGCGTTTGTAGAAGGAGACAAAGTTCTTGATGCAGTTCTTATTGCTAATGAGGCAGTGGATTCTATCTGAAGGAAGAGAATGAAGTTCTGCGTAAGTTGGATATTAGAAAAAGGCTTATGATCACATTAGTTGGGATTTTTGCTTAGTTATGGAAAGAATGGGGTTCGCTCCCGGAAAATGGATTAGTTGGATTAAATGGTGCATTTCCTTGCCTTTTACGTCTTCGGATTAATAGGCTCAGTACGGGAGTTCTTTAGGAGCTCGGAGGCTGAGACAAGAGACCCCTTTCCCTACCTTTTGTCATCGGTATGGAAGCCACAGTGGTATGCTTAAGCGCGAGTGGAAGCGTTTCATCTGATTTGCGAGATTTCACGGTAGAAGGAGGGACATTATTATTTCTCATCTTTTATATCTTGATGATACTATCTGTTTCGCGAAGCCAACTCACGGCGATTAACGTGTAAAGATGGACCTTGATGTGGTTTGAAGCCCTTTAAGGCTTGAGGATTAATTTGTTTAAAAGTGTGATTATCCCTCTGGGCAGGGTGGACAACGTGGAGGAGTTAGCGGATGAGCTTGGTTGCGAGGTTGGGTCCCTTCCCTCAACGTACTTAGGCCTTCCTCTTGGTCGCGCCTCCACGAGGCTCTAGAGTGCAGGATTCCATTGAAGGCTTGATTTAGAAGAAGATTGGCAATACGGAAAGGCCAGTACATCTCTCGAGGGGAGGATCACACTCATCAGGAGTACTACGGCTAGCCTTCGGATTTACTTTATATCTCGCTGTTTTAGAATGCCTTGAGTGTTTGTTTAGGTTAGAGAAGAAGATTGAGACTTTCTCACAGGGTGGGGCGATCTAGAGAAGAAAACCTCACCTTGTCGATTGGAAAGCGGTTTGCCTTGATAAAAGGCTGCGGGTCTTGGGATGAAGCCTTTAAGATGGGTGCCTTTCTGTTTGTAAGTGGTGTTGGCGGTTCGCTAATGAGAGGGATTCTCTTTGGCGTTTGGTGATCAGCACTAAATTCGGGGAAGGAGACGATGGCTGGAATTCCAATGACATTAGGGGAGGTTATGGCACTGGGTTATGGAAGGATATTAGTAAAGAATGGATCACATTTTCTCAGTGGCCCACATCGTCCTTGGCGATGGGCGGAGCGGGGTTACGGAAGGATCACAGGTGCGGGGGAGGCGGCGTGTAATGCCTTCCCTTTCTGTTCAATTTGGTTGTTCGTAAAAATCTGAGGTGGCGAGGTTGGGACTCTTCGAGGTTGGTGGGGGATGGTCCCTGTCTTGAAAGACCTTTTAATGATTGGGAAATGGAGAGGTTGAAAGGTTCCTTCTTGTTCTTCCTGATAAGAAAATTAGGCCAGCTAAAGAGTTGCCTTATTTTAAGGTAGGCACGAGGTTCGCAGTCAAACTTCGTATCGAAAAATTAATGCATTTCCCCCTTGAATTTTCCTTGGTATTCCATTTGGAACGATTGTTCCTACATTTGGGTTTAACTTGCAGGGGAAGCTTCATCAGGGTAAGGTCAACTACTTTCTTGACAATTAAAGCGAGGGTTTATCGCGCCTTAAACGGTGTTTTTATGAAGCGGAGGAAACAATAGACCATTTGTATCTATTGTTGAAACTTGTTAGATGTTGTGGAATCTTTTTTGGCCATTGTGGATTATAGCGGGTCCACAGTGACCAGTTCGCGAGCCCTCTTGCATGGCGAGTCTTCAGGAAATAGGTAAGCGAAAGAGGATTTGGTTGGCGGCCCCTCTTTGTTTATTTTGGACGGTGTGGAATGAAAGGAACAGGGCGGCTTTTGATAATGAGATCCCCTCTGCTATCAGGATGAAATCCTCTTTTTTGTTCACTTTATGGTCCTGGGCTAAGACGTTTAGCGTTGATAACTTAAGTTCTTTGGTTGATTTTTTAACTTGGTTGGGGTTTAGGTGAGAGTGGTGGTGTTCTCCCCTATTGTACTCCTCTTGTGTACTCTTTGGGAGCTTTGCGCTCGTTTTTTCAATATATATTCTGCTTTTACTGATCAAAAAAAAAAAAAAATGAAGCTAAATGCAACGGAGGTTAGAGAGATTGTTATAAGAATTATACCATGATGCATCGATGTGCACGATTGACTGTGAGTGACAAGTAACCCGATATTAACTTGATAGAGTGACAATGTTAAAACTAGTGGTTGATAGGGATAGGTCAAGCTGTAAAATCTGATATTAGTTAACTGCGAAGTGGCACTTCTGAGGAATAACAATTTGAACCATGCTTTATGTAAATTGGATGCTACATAATATTTAGAAGGCAACAAAAAAGCACTCACGAGTTTGGGCCGCACGAGGCCTGATTCGCGGATCATGTCGTTCTTTATGAACACCCTGAAGACGGAGAAGGATCTCAGAGCCTCGACATGCTGCAAGACAAAATGAATTAACACTTCCCTCTAAATCCCGGATATGGTTAGGTAGGAATTAATATGAAAATGAATAATTATCAATAATAATCGGTCATTTGTGGCTTGATGAAGGTGTTGACTGGAGATGTGTTGAGGGTTTGGAAACGAAGCTTTGGTGAAGAGTATCTCTTTAGATACTCTTGTGCTGATTTGAATCCTCCTTAGATTTTGTAGCAGGATGGCTTTGGTTGTTATTGATCCTTTATGCTTTTCACCGCTCTATGCATTTATACATAAGTACACTCCCCATTTTTGTTAAGGCCTTTGAGATAAAATTTTGGTTTAATTATCAAAAATATAAATTTTAGATTTTTTCTCAACCAAATTCTGAGAAATGATGCGGGACAAACCATCATGAACTAGATTATACATAGTGAGTTTTAGATGCGAGAATGTATTCGATTTTGCCTGAATTTTCCAAAGTAAAGGCTACTATACGATGCGGAAGTCGAATTGGGAAGTTAGAGGCTAATCCCAGACCACAGTGCATGGTACATTTTTACTGTGAATACAAGGTAAAACTTCGGGTGTAGGATTGAGTAGAGTTTTGACCAGGGGTTTGCAGTCGAGACCTCCTGAGATGGAAGTGATATAGCGAGTTTTAAGGCCCAGTATTCATTTGCAAAAAGTTGTCCAGTGGTACACCATGTTACATGAAACGAGGAGAAACGAAAGGAAAAGGCATTGGTTAATTATTGGCATTGGCAAGCATAAAGTTCCTATGTTCGAATACCCGGTACGCTCCTATTTGAAGTGAAATTTTATAGCATATGTATAAAGTAAGTCTGATGTATTTAATCGACATCGAGAAAAGGAAGGAACAACGCGATGATGTTCTCATTTAACCATTTCTCAGTGAAATCTTACAAAGGAAGTTGGTTAAAAGCGATTCTCACGATGTTTATTCGACTCTCGTGGTTTCTTAATCCTCACAATACAATAGGATTTGTGTCCCAGAATTGTGTGCCTGAATTTTCGAGAACATTACAAGAGCCCACCTACGTACTTAGTAGGAATCTTTGTAAAATATTACGGGAATAAAAATAGAAAATGGTTGAGCTTACACAGGTTTCTATGATCTCACACGAACTACGCACTCCATTAACGTTGTCTCTAGTTCATCGATACTTTCGTATTTATGCACGGAAAATAACGAATAAGAAGAAATATTTTGTGGTACTTACCTGATATAAGCTATGAGACTTTCTAGCTTCTTGATACAAAACATAGAGCAAAATTGTGATTGTGATAAAGTAGAGTCTTGACAAAGTGAAGACAAAAGCCCAGGGATGAAGTTTTGAGTTCCTACGGGTTGAATAATCTAGGTTCATCTTTGCAAAAAATAACATTTATAAAATCTACCTCATCCATTTTAGAATAATATCAACGATTAAAATTCACCTATTCTTGGTTATTTCGTAGGTAAACCATGGATGATTTGTTGAGTATGTGCATGTGATGACCTTTTGATGTGTTCTTACTGGTTTCAAGTGTATCACTCTTCGGAGACTCAGAATCCTACCCATAGAAATTGGAACCTATGAAATACTAGATTTTGTTTTTTTAAGTAAGCGATCAAATTAAACTATGGAATACTTGAGTTATCATGCTATAAAAAAGGGGGTAAAGTCTAGATTGGAAAATCAACGGTATTCACGTAGTTAAGAGTAACACGGATAAGAAAAAGTCATCCTAGTCAGTTGGGATCTGATGTGCGCAGTGGGAGTGCAGAATTTAAGTACAGTAAAAATTTGAATAAGTCCCTCCTTGAAAAATGGAACTTGAGACTAGGCGTGGAGATATTGTGGAAAGATATAATTAAATTAAAAATATAGGCTGAAGAAGGGGCTGGTTCTCGGTGGAGCCAAGGGGAGTTTGTGGGCCTTTGGAAGGGGATATCAAAAGAAGCAGCAGTTGAAACAAGATTGCAAACTCATGTTAGGTGATGGAAATTCGAATCGATTTTGGGAGAAAAAATGGTGTGGAGGAACGGCTTTGTGGCTTTATTTCCAACGTTGTATGTTGTTGGCTACCTCAGAAATTTAGAGTGGGAGAGGTTGGGACACCTGAGGGAGAAGGTGGATGAAACTTGAGATTTTCAAACCATTTAATGATTGGGAAATCGACTTCGGAATGACCATTTTCGGGCCATTTTCAAACTACTAACCACTTTGAGGGCTAATGATTTTTAATGATTAGCAGCAAAAAAAAAATTTTAGAGGAGGACAAAATTTTAAAGTTGTAGTGGACAAGAAAGGCTAGTACGATCCAAGAAACTGACTATAGGCACTTGGAAGGTGATACCCTTGGAGCTCTTCCAGCAAGTCTTATCTGGGACAGTTGTGTTCCCCCTAAAGTGAGTGTCACTTGGGAGGTTCGATGGGGAAAGGTGTTGACCACATATCAACTAAAAAAATGGAGGTTTCGACATAATTAGATGCACAAATTTGCAAGAAGATGAGGAGAGCATAGACCACTTTACTACTTGAACCTTACTCGGTTTAGGGCTTTGTGCGGCCCTCGTCTCCCTACCGAAATTGATTTGAGCTTGTGCTCCCTCGGTAAAAGATTTGATGTTGAATTTGGACAACCTTTCTATTATTAGAGAAAGAAAGCAAAGAAAGCAGTGGAGCGGCTCTTCTGGTCTGCTTGTGGGCAATATGGAAGGAAGAAAGAACAAGGTGATCTTTGATAATGATGGTTCTCTCTAATCGAGGTTGAAACATTCGTGATGCGGATGGATTTTTAAGTTATACAAAAAGGGAGAATTTTATTAGTTGCAATTAGAATTAATTAGGGTTAAGTGGTTTAGAGTCAATTATGATTAATAGTTAGAAAGATTTTAATTTAAATTAGGATTATCAATTAGAGTTAAATTATAATTCTTTTTTAGAATCAAATTAGGGTTTGAGTAATATTAGGTTATTAGAATTTTAGTATATTTAGGATTTGTTAGAGAAGCCTTTAAATAAGGCTCATTGATGTAAGTCAAGACAGATTTTTTAGAGTAATAATATTTTATCTTTTTCAATATTTGCAACTTTATTAATTTGAGATTCATTGACTCTCGATGAGTGTGAGACTCAGTTAGGATTTCTAGGTGAACTCTGCAGAGACCTTAGTGAGATTCTAAGGTTTCTACCTCCCCTTCTAGTACATTCTTTTATTTATCATCAAAATTTCCCTATTGCATCTCTCTGCTCCCATATATTTTTAATTTACCATAATTTGCTTTTCACAAACCTGGTATAAAAAACCCTTCTTCACCCACCTCACATTGAGGTAACCTCCAAGGTTATCTACATCGATTCTTTTATAACTTCCCTCGCTTCTTGGGGCGAGGATTAATTCATGAGGGAGTACTACATTGTAAGCTTGTTAATGTATATTCTCTAGTTCTCCTAACTTTTTTTTTGTTGGTGGTTGGTATATGTTACTCTACTCATCTTTTTGTTTTCCTTTGTATACTACATGGCCGTACTTTTGTTAATATGCAAACCTTGCTCAAAAAAAAACATGCTAACAAAGTTACTAGCTAAACTACCTTATATATAGTTATGCCACCATCAGATTAGTGAAGATCTGCAGTTGACAATAACAAAAGAAATAATGTTTTTCATTTAGAGACCGCAGGAGTTTTTATTGGAAAAAAAATAACAAACATTTGCAGATATAATAACCATTTTAGCACTAGTAGGAAAGGTTGTCTTTTTGTGTCTTTTAATTAGACATGATGTTAAAAGCACATCGAGTTCGAGCATACTTTAAAATGATCAATTCAGACCTTATGATTTTTTTTTTTGATCGATTCCAGGCCTTATGATGCCCTTTGATTCTTACATTAATTCTCCAAAGCAGTTTTTAGAGGCATAAAGCCTCTAGAGCTGAGTGAAAGGCATAATCCAGGAGTCTTCAAGCGAGAGATAATGAGTCAAAGTTTTCAGTATACCGATGAATCTCGAGAAGGATGGAAATAGAGGCGGGTAATTAGATAACCAACCTACCTCCCCAATGTGACGGATATGAGAGGTGACATAATTGAGATGAGGCACCTTCGGTGAAAAATTGCAAATCTTAATGTATCTGATCTTTCCCATCATCAAAATGCAAAAATTTGCTCGGACAAACCATAGAATTCCTCCCCAGCGAAAAAAAAAAAACCTCTTATGAGTCTGAAATAGGGTTTTCTCTGGCCTTTTGAAGAAGATGAAGAAATCGGAAGTATTATAATGCTTGAATCTTTCTTTCTACGATTTCTCTGCATTCTTCTTATATGTATGTGTCTTATTGTTTTTCTCTCGAGATTCCCTTCACAAATGAAATTTTAAGCGAAATCAAAAGCCATTTCTCTGCGCTGCAGTGCATTTCTCTGGTCTGGCAAATTTTGATCACAGGGCTCATCACGCCGGTGGTGAGGATTTAAATCCATCTAATGGAAGCCTCTCCAACTTTCAATGATTTGATGGTATATATTTTGTAATTGTGTTGTTCAATCTTTCTTTTCGCGATCTACATCTCATCCTTTATTTGTTCTTTTAGCCCCGAACATGTTTTTACCTATTCTTTTTTTCTATTTCTAGTATTTAGCATTTAACTTCAAGGTGGAAGATAATGGATTCTCTTCCTCTTCATATCCCTCTTCATATTCTACTCCCATCCCAACCTTGGTTTGGGACCTTTAATTTGGGTTGGACGTGCCGTACAGTACAATTTCTAGTAGAATTAATTTGTCACAGCTTTTATGCAGTTGCGACCACAAAAACATGCAATAGGAGGCACCGCAACCTAACAAAGTCTAAGCTTATAAAAACCTGATGGATACAAAAATACATGAGTAATCATAATCCATGCTCAAATATTCAATCGATAATATGAATCGGAACATATACGTACTACGTAAGAATATATTTTAGACCTTTTCCTTCTGTGTGTTTACTCGACTCCTCATATTCTACATTGTTAACTTTAGCAATCATAACAAATTGCCTTAAATGTAGTAAATTCATTTTCTATATATTATTTATGGAGTCATCCATCATCTGACATTCACCTTTATATCATTTATTGATTATTAGTTGTAATGTGTAGCGATTCTTTTATCGTCAAAGAAAAGTTGTAAGTGATAAATTAAATTAAATATTGTAATTTTACACCCCCCTCCCATTTATCACACACCCCATTAAAAACACATACGGGGAAAATACATATTTACCCTTATACTAATTTTTACATTTAACTCTTCTTGCTTCATCGCTCTTTTGACTCCTTCTTCCTCCTCGTAGTGGCTGAATCTTTGACGTAGTGAGAATGGTCGAAGTGGTTCGATACTGAAAACATAGTGTAAATGGCGTTGAAAAATAGCGAGAAGGCAGTGAAATTAGCTTTAAAATTGTGGAGAAGACGGAAGTTGAGGTTCGCTTTTTTTGCGAATGTATATCCGGTTAAGAAAATCGGATATTGAAATCCGGAATATACTCCACGATTAAAACAATATCTGGGATATCAAAATCGGTGTGTTGTTATTGCAGTTTGTGATATCCAGGTAAATGGAAAATATCTTTGAATTTGAAAATCCTGGTTTTGACAGGCAGGATTTGAAAATGGGATCTATGTTTTCGATTCACAAAATTATGCAAATCGGTATCCCTCAAAGTATATTTCATACATTGCTCTGGCTAGTTCGGGTCCCTTGCTTTTAGGATGTGTTGAGAGGCAACCATACCCCTCGGCATTGGAGGCACCTCTCTTATAGTTTTGAGCTCGACGAATCTTGGCATTTGTTTCGTTTTAAACAAGTATTGAAACTTAAAGGTTATTAAGTTTCTTTTCAATATTTTTGAAATATAAATTAAAAATAATATTTACATAAATTTTAAAAATAATATATATATGTATTTATATAATTATTTAAAAGTAATTATTAAGAAAAAGTAAAAAAAGTTAAAGTTAAAAGATATTTCTTTTTTTTTGTTTGAAGATGGATAATAAAAACAGTTATAATAATTGGATTTCTTGATATTTTCTAAAGAAATTATAAGAGACTTGTGAGAAAATGAAAAAATTGAGAAAATTCCCAGTTTCTATACCTTTGTGTGCAAATACGACCACCAGCCTCTGAGCCACTCTCTCCTGATATACTCCTACCAAGCATAGCTGTCTGATGTTTGTGCTCCACACCTCAACAACCTACACAATCTGAATTGCTTCCCCCAGTACTTGATACAATCATTCTGTAATCTGAGCCGGTGTGTTGTACACGATCAATGTCACAGGTCTTATCGCTACTTGATAGAAATTCTGTGTGTAATCTGATTCCTTTCTTACGTCTGTTTCTTGTCTGATTTCAATATTGCAATACAAAATTTTCTGATTTAATTTGGGTAGTAGCCCCAACAGGTTCTGCCTGATAGCATTTTTTTCTCTTAGTTCGGCCTCTTGGAAAATTTCAAAAATAACATCTAGTCTAGGCATGCCTTTGAAGCGGGTCACCATATCTGGGCATCTGCGTTAGGCGAGGCACCTTAATGCAGGCATGTCATGGCCTTGGCGGAGACAGCGTGTCTATGTATGTGCGGAGTGGGTAGGAGTCAGTGTGCAGACATGCAGACGGAACCTTGTCGAAGCATGTGATGGAACTTGGCCAGAGGAGCGGGTGTGCAGGCTGACAGCAGCTGAAGCACCATCACAGCGATGATAGGCTAGGGCATATCCCATGTGTGTCGTGGCCTTTGGGGCGGGGGCCTTGACTCTGGGCATGGCAATGGGGTGACGAGTGCCTTGTCCCGGGCATGTCGTAGCCTTGGGTCGAGGAGCCAGGTGTCTGTAAACAGCTAAGCAGGGGCACCTTGTCCGGGGCGTGTGTAGACTGGGTCGGACACGGGTGTCACATGTATGCAACGGTGAGGGCATCTTGCTTAGGAATGTCGTAGCGGTGAGGTGGGGTACGATCGTCTGGATGTGGTGCTAACAGGGTAGGTGTCTGGATCATGGTCTTGGGTGAGAGATGCGTGTGGGCGTCTTAGCTAGGCCAGGTCACTTGGAGTGTGCGTAGTGAGGCGAGACACCATGTCTAGGCATGTCATTGCACTAGATCCCGGGGCAGGTGGCTGGGTGTGACCTTGTGGGCACCGTGCAGAAGCGAGCATTAAGCAGAATCCATAGTATACAGGCATGCACCTAGGGAACTCTATCCACATGCATGTGTTGGTATTATCTTGGGGCGCGTGTGGGCATACTGGGCTGAATCTGCCCAGTGCAGGCATGTATTGGGGCCGGGGCACCTTGTTTGGCGTGTCGTGACCTTTGAGCGGGAGGCCGCGGAGTGCTGAAGCGGCTCTTAGTGAAGCAGTGTCTGGCCAATCTTGGGCGAAGAACCTTGTGGGTATGTGATGGGTAAGGCGGGGCAATTTAGGCTGTTTGGTAGCCGTCTTTTGGGCGTGTCGTGCGGCACAGGCGGAGGAGCAGGTGTGCAAGAAAGCCGGCTGGATGGTGGCACCTTGTGCAGGCATGTCGGCGGGGCGGGGGTGTGTCTGAAAAGCATGGTGCTTGGCGGGGAGCCGCGGTATCTGTTCATGCGCTAGAGTGGGATCACGGAGTGTCTAGGAATGCACCTTGAGGCGAAGGCACCTTGTCTGTCAAGTGTAATTGCAGGCCCAGGGCATCGTGGTGGGCATGAGTCTTGGCGGGGCACGCTTGTTGGGGTATGTCACGGCATTCTGTGGGGGCAGTGTCTAAAACGTTGCCTTTGGGCCCGAGTGCCTTGCCAGGGCAGATCACGACAACTAGTAGAACAGGTGCCTAGGCATGCTGGTGAGAGGGCACCTTGCATTGGCTGTCATGGCGGTGGCCAGAGATCGTGTTTAAGATGCCACGAGTTTGGGGAACCTTGCTGGGAATGTCATGGCCTTGGTGAGCCCTTCAATGCAGGCTTACTGGCCAGGTCACCTTGTGCAGGCATGCGCGTTGGGCTAAGGGAATCTTACTTTGAGCATGTGTGTTAGTCTTGGCCAGGGCATCGTGTCACAGGCATACATTAAGTAGGAGTCATATCTAAGCATGCACTAGAATTTGGGCACCTCGATGCAGGCGTGTCTTGGCACTGGGTGAAGCCGCAGATTATTTTGGGCATGCCTTCAGGCGGGAGTCACGGAGTCAATCTAAGACGATGGGCTAAGACATCTTTGCCTAAGCATGTGTTGACATTAGATTCGGGGCATGGAGTGTGCAGGCATGTGGTGGGTCGGTATCCAGCTGAGGCATCTTGTCACAATCTTGTCATGGAACTTGGCCCAGAAGGCAGGTGTCTTGGTAAGCTAGCGGCACGAAGCACCATGTCGACACTACAGACTGGAGCCTTATCTGCCATGTAATGGGTGGTCTTGAAGTAGAGCCCATGGTTCTGGGCATGTTGTTGGGTGGGGCACCTTGTTTGGGCGTAATCGTAGGGTGAGGGCCTGGAGTGTGCAGGAAGCCGATAGGTCGGGGCACGTGTCCCGGGCGTGTCATGGCATTTGATTGAAACGCGTCTCTGGCGTGTAGTGGGAGCTTCTTGGGCATGTCGTGGCGCTAGATTTGAGACAAGCGTGTGCAGGCGAGGCAGTGAGTAGAGTCAGGTGTCTGAGCGGGCAGTGGTAGGGCGTCTTTCCCCCCAGGCTTGTGTTGGCAGAGGCTAGGGCAGCGGGCGTAGGGATGCGTTAGGCGGAGCACCTTGTCTAGGCATGTCATGGCCTGAGGCCGGGGCATCGTGTCTGGGCATGCCTTAGGACCGAAGTCCCAGCCTGTCTGGGCATGCACTAGGCTAGGGCACCTTGTCTTAGCGTGTCGTAGCGAGGTAGGCAGGGTCCCAGGCATGCACTAGGCCAGGGAGTCCAGACGTGTCCCCAGGCATTACTGGCTGGGACGGGGGCGCATGTCGAAGCATGTCATGTGGAACTAGGGCCAGAGGAGCGGGTGTCTGGGCGAGCACTGGCTGAGCACCATGTCTGGGCAAGCGCTGAAGTAGAAGGAGCTTGTATATATGTAGTAATCGGCCAGCTGAAGGCTGGAGTGTAGTGTTTCTAGGCGTGACAGCTGGGGTGAGCACCTTGTCCTTGCATGTCATGGCCTTTAGGCGAGACAGGTGTCTAGGAAAGCACTGGGCCCAGGCCTTGTCTGGGCATGTAATGACTAGGTCGAGGCAGGTGTCTGGGTATGCACTGGCAGGGCCATCATTCCTAGGCATGTCATGTCAGCGGGTGGAGGCCCAGGTGTGCAGGCATGGGTTAGACGAAGGCACCTTAATGCAAGCAATGTCGTGGCCCTGGCAGGAGCATCGTGTTTAGGTTGCACTAGGTCGGTCGGTATATCCCTAGGCATGCACCATGGCTAAGGCACCTTGTCTGGGGCTTGTCATGGAACTAGGCCCTAGGAGCCTTTGTGTCTGAGCTTGCACTAGGCCAGATCACTTGGGTCTTCAGGCATGCTAGGTCAGGCACTTTGATCTGGCGTGTCATGGGCCAGTAGGAGCAGGTCATCTGGAAACGTGTTGGCACAGGCATATGTCTGGGGCAAGCCTGGTAGAGACCTGTATGCGCATGTGTGTCATGGCTGTAGGTCGGGGACAAGCGTTCTAGACATGGCACTAGAGGGTGGGGCACCTTGTCAGGGTATGATGTTATGGCAGGCGGGGAGTGCGGGTGTATATGTATGGTCTTGGCCCAGAGAGACAGGTGTCTGGGTGCATGTCTTGATGTGGTGTCTGTAGGCGTAGAAACTTAATCTGGGCATGTCGTTGCGTGGGCCAGGGCAGGTGGCTGGGCGTGAGGCCTTGGGCCAGAGCTTATGTCTGGGCATGTCATGTTATTTGGCGGGAGTGCGGGTGTCTGGCGACACTGGTAGGAAGCACCAAGTGTTTTGGCGGGGATTGGAGATCGAAGAACCTGTAGCCAAGGTATGTGTCGTGGCGCGCTAGGGTGAGTTACTGGATTTCTAGAGATGGCACTGAGATTTGAAAGTGCGTGGCTGGCATGCGCTAGTAGAAGCGTCTTGTCTTAGCATGTCATGGAACTAGCAGGGGCACCTTGTTTAGGCATGTCATGGTGTTAGGTCGGGGCAGGTGTGCAGGGTGGAGTGTGGTAGGGAGCCAGGTGTGCAGGCATGTTGAAGTAGAGAGGCATCTTGCTAGGCATGTGTTGGTGTTATCTTTTGGGGAGCAGTGTCTAGGCATGCACTAAAGTAGATGGGTGTCTGGGCGTGCGCTGGTCAGGCTGCTGTCCTGGGCATGTCATGGCCTTGGGCGGAGGAGCTTGCCGGAGTGTCTGAGCGAGCACTAGTAGGAGCACCTTGTGTGCGAGCCTTGGGTAGGAGCAATATATGGGTATGTCGTGGAACTAGGCGAGCCTTGGTTTGTCGTGTGTGACAGCCCCAGTTCTTGACACCCGTTCTGGACTTGCCCAGCTGAGGCGGGGCATGTTGTGCAGGCGTGGTGCAGGGCCCGGGGCAGGTGTGCAGAGAGCGCTGGGCCAGGGGTGCCTTGTCCTTCAGTGTCGGCTGGGGCGGGACGTGTCGGCAGTGGTACTAGCGAGAACGGTATCTATTCATGCGCTAAGATGATTGGCGCGTCTAGACATGCATTAGGCGAGGCACCTTAATACATGCATGTTGTGCGATATCTTAGAGCAGTGGCTAGGCGTGAGAGCGGGAACATCATGTGGGAAGCCATTAAAAATTGAGAAGCACCATGTGCAATGAAGCCTTGGGTCGAGGCACCTTATTTAGTTATGTTATGGCACTAGTGGGGGCACCATGTATAAATTATGGCGGCTGACGATGCACCCTTATTAGGCGGATCACGGCCATCTTGGGAAACACGGGTCTTAGGCGTGCACTAGGTCGAGACACCTGTATTGGCACATCATGGCGATAGGCACAGGCAGGTGCATAAGAAATATACCTGGCAGTTTCGGACTTGTTTAGGGTATATTGTAAGCTAAATGGAAGATTTTCGGGAAATAAAAGGAGAGACACGGAATTAATTCGAAAGCGAGGGTAAATATCAATTTACCATTTGAGGACCTGTGGTCATAAAGTGAAGATTAGGGGTTAATGTTTAAAATGCTTGAAAATGAAATGTAAATAGAGGGAGTTATGGGGTTAAAGGCAAATAGAGAAAAGATGGAGTAGAAATAGGAGAGAAATGGGGGACCAAAATGCAATTATAGAAACTTAAAGCAAAAATGGATTTTACTTGAAATGAGGTATATGAACATGGGATTTTAAGGACGAAATTGGTCTCATTTGGGGAGGAAGAAGCGAAGTAGAGAGAGAGAGAGAGAGAAAGAGGGAAAAAGAAGAAGGAAGAGGAAGAGAAGAAGAAGAGGAGAAGAAGAAGGCTAAGATCAAAGAGGTATGGAACTGAATCTTGGTATAGATCATATGGAGTTTGTATGATTATTAGTTGTCTCTCCGAACTTTAGGAGTTTTTGCTAAGGGTTTCATTCTAAACCACGATAATCATGGAAAGTAAGGTGAATAAAACCTTAAAGTCTGAAGCAAAGTATAGAATCCTCCCTTAAGGATGAATTCATGGTTAATGAAGTAAAGTAAATGAGTTGGGGTTTAGAACAGAAGGCCTAACTAATCATCATGGAATTGGGTTGTGTATGGATAATAACCCATATTAGAGTAGGTTTGAGAGTAATTTAGGATAAATTGTTCAAAGAAAATAAGTATTGAAAGAGGAAATTGAGTAGAAAAGAGTTTACAAGAGACATATGGAGTAGTCTTGAAGTGTAGATGAAGTATAGGATGAAATGGGGATCAAAATATGGAAAAAGGTGAAAACACCCGTGCGGGCATTCTCGGATGTCTTCTACGGTAGAAGTTAAGTTCTCACCCAGAGTGGGAACCTCGATTACAGTCATTTTTGGCCAAGTTCTGCGGTAGAAGTTAAGTTCTACCGGTAGAACTTGATGCAATTTCAGTTTTAGTAAGTTTTGATATTTTGGCCATAAATTACTCATTTCTTATCCGTTGGGTGATTAGTGGCGATTAAAATGAGCAGAGAACCAAGACATATTTAATAAGTATCTCCAGAATTCTGACTCTAGATATGGCCAAAAAATTCACTCAAGTGGGGCCATGTGCAAGCCACATTCTGGTTAAGCTTTGAGCATAGAATAGTCTGGGTTGTTTCGGACGTAACTTAGTCAGGTGCTCAGGTGGGTGATTCCAGTTGGAATAGAACCCTTAGCACCTTAGCTTTTAAATGAGTATAAGGACATAGTGTCAAAATATTAAAGTTAGACCCCATAAAATTGAGTAATACAAACTGTCATCAGAAAAGTAGTGAAATGACTAGTTGGCATGAAAATGCCATAACTCAGTTTGGATGATCGGGTCGTCGATTCGATCTAAGTAAACTAGATTCATAAAGGAATAAGAATATATGAATGAGGTGTGATTTCATAGATGTGTTCATGAATATGAATATAGGATTATATGATAGATATACTTAAATGAATAGATAGAATATGCTAAGAACAAATTATAGGAATACGTAATTGATATGAGTATATGATAGACATAACAAAAGGAATAAGATGGAACACGCTAGGAACATATGATAAAAAAGACATAAATGATAAAACTGATGAGATAAGCAAAGATGACAAAGCATAGGAATGAGAACATGTACATAAATGATAAAATTTACATATATGAAAATGTGAATGGTAAAGAAGCCTACATAATAGGAATATAGCGAAATGCAGGAATAAGCTAAAACATGATAAGAAAGTATAAATGATATAAAAAGATATGAATATGAAGCTATATATATGAATATATGAATCTGAGTGCGTAGATGCATTAAAGTATATATGATATACAAAGTAAATAATAGAAAAGATATGACTATATATGTAATATATAGATATATGAGCGAAAGTAATATGAAGCGAGATATGAAGAATTAATACAAAAGTAAAGTATTGATAGTATATATGCATAAGCAATTATGATGCGATAGTTATTCATGCTTATGAGATATGTCTGAAATGTAATAAAAATGATTATGCCTTAGGACACAGTAAGAGGGATAGATAGGCATGCACATAGGGAAGATCGATTCTTTGCGGCATGACGGCTATTGAGGCCACAGTTTGGAGTCGATGATATAGATCAGTTTGGATCGGTGGCTTGGGATCACCTGATAGATAAATCAACTGCCTCGTACGGTGATAGTGCCTTCGAATGCAGATGGCATATGACATAGGTCAACGTGCCGTGCGGTGATGATACCTTCGGGTATTAACGAGAGAGAGATCCTTTGTCTGCGATGCGGTGATGATGCGTCGAATGCAGCTCGGTTATTTCTGAATCAGCCCAGGTATTGTGGGACGTAGGCAAAGGAAATGATATGTATAGAGAGTACATTATAACTTTGATATGAAAATAGGTATAAAAACCTGAAAAGTAGGAATAGTACGGGATAATAGGATATGAGCGATCTGAGATGAACACTATAATAGGAAAAGTATATAATAGTACAAGTGAAGTGAAGAGATGAAATAAATCCTTAGAGGCAAGAAAGATGAAAAAGATATAAATTTAGAGACATGCTATGTAACTTGACAAAAGAATAGGAACATTAAAAGACATATATGACATGAAAGATGAACACAGACTAGTATAGGAATATGTAGAAGTACTCGAATAGGAATACGAGAAAAAGTATAAATCAAGGAGATCTTTAAAGACATAGAACATGTAATAGAAAAGATTGACATCTGATAGGAATATCGGATGATGATTACATTATGAAATATGTTTAGATATATATAATGCATATGTATAAACTTGTAATGATCGTCGTGGTGGTTGTCCATGCTTATGTTCCCCATAGCGTAAAGCTTGTACGGGTGTTCAATCGGAGTGTAGGTGCGGGAGACGGAAGACAAGGATAGAGGGCGGACATTCCCACATCGGCCAAAGCGCGGTGAGCTTCGAGGAGATAGGTGCTCGTCGGTGGCCTTGCGATCTACGAGTTTTGTATTAGTAAAAATTGTAATAGTCTGAGTAAAGGGACTCTTGTATATGTGTATAGATTGTGATGAGACACCACTCAGGTGGTAGTTCTTGTATGTATAAAATGATTTTGTTTTTTACGAAATTATTTGTACACCCGATAGAATACGAATACGGCTGAGAAGAGCAGTCGATGAGAGTCCCGATATATAGAATAGATAGTGTCGCGCCCGGGACTTGGTTCGGATGTGACCGGTCGGGCCAGGGATCGAGCAATGGCAGTGTTTAGGCATGCTTGGGGTGGAGGAACCTTGCTGGGCATGTCGTGTTTCCCCCAGGGAAGGCCCGATTTGTGCAGGCGTGCGGCTACCCAATGGGAGTCAACGTGTCTAGCATGTATTAGGTAGGGCATCTTGCTGAGAATGTCTTGGTGCTAAGTAGGAGCAGGTCTGGGCATCTTGTTGAAGCCAGAGATCACGCATCGAGGCATTGCGCTGGAGTAAAGGAGCACGGGTGTGCAGGCGTGTCTTGTGTCGATCAAACTGGATGCCGGAGTGTCGGCTGCTTGAGGCGGAGTCCACGGTGTCACAGGCATGCGTGGGTAGAGGCATCTTGCTAGACATGTGTTAGCATTAGGGTGAGGCATCGTGTCTGGGATGCACTAAGTAAGTCGCGGAGTGTCTGGGCATGCCTTAGGCGAAGGCACCATGTCTAAGCACGTTATGGAATTAGGTCGAGGAAGCGTGTCTGAAATGACTCTGGCACGAAGCACCATGTCTAGGTAAGCCAAGTAGAGGACCTTATCTCTGTTATGTCATGGCCTTGGTAGGGCAGTTTCTAGGCATGACACTGGGCTAAGGCACCTTGTCCGGGTTATGTGTAGGTAGAACCGTGTTAGAAAAGCACTAGGCAAGGCACCTTGTCCGGGCATGCGGGGCGCTAGGCGACAGGTGTCTGAGATGCGCTAGAGTAGGGCATCTTGTCTGAGCATGTCATGGCGCGAGAGTGTGGGCATGTCGAGAGGGCTTGCTGAGTAAGTCACGGAGTGTTTAAGCATGCACTAGGCGGGGTTGCGGGTGTGCAGGCGTACCCAGCTGGCCATGGCACCATCAATCTAAACTGTCATGGGCCCAGGACGGAGCGGTGTTTAGGCGAGCTGGCTGAAGCACCATATCTAGAGCGAAACCTTGAAGCTTAGAACCTTATTTATGTATGTCATAGCACTATCTTAGATGCTGCTTGTTTCTAAGGCATGTCATGGCCTTGGGGCCAGAGCAGGTGTGCAGGAAAACACTAGGCGAGGCACCTTGTCGGGGCAAACATTGGTAGAAGAACCTTATCTCTGGGTATGTCATGCCTTAGTAGAGACACCATTTACAGGCATGACACTGAGGTGAGACCTTGTGCCTAAACATGCGTGGCGGCGTCTTTAATCTTTGGCATGTCATGAGGAAACTAAGTAGAGGCACCTTAATGCAGGCATTTCATGGTCTTAGATTAGGGCATGCGAGTGCAGGGTGTGGTCTTGGTAGGGCCAGGTGTCCCCAGGCATGCCTTGGGTCGGGAACCTTGCTGGGCATGTCATGGCCTTAGAGTGAGGGCAGATGTTTGAGCATGCATTAGTAAGTCAGTTCAGGCATGCACCTGGTAGAGGCATCTTGCCTAGCCATGTGTTGGTATTATGTCGAGGCTGGAGTATGCACAGGCATGCACTAAGCCAAATAGCAGGTAATGCAGGCATGCCTTAGACAGGAACACCTTGTTTAGGCGTGTCATGAGGCGGAGGCACCTTTTCTAGGCGAAGCCTTGAAGTAAGAGCACCTTGTCTAAGCAAGCCTTGGGCAGAAGGAGCCATATATAGGTATGTCGTAAAACTAGTAGGGAGGCAGTTTGTAGGCATGACACTGAGGCTGCGACACCATTTCTGACTTTGCACTAGGCAGGGCATGTTGCTGGGCATGTATGTGGCCTTTAAATTTGGGAACACTTAGTGTCCTAAGAAAACAGGCCAAGAGGCACCTTGTCTTGGCGTGTTTGGGGACCTTGGCGGGTGGCCTTTGTGTCCTAGGCATGGTACTGGCGGGGCAGTGTATTCATCCAGCAGGGTGGGTGTGCGTGCAGGCATGCATTAGGGCGAGAGGCACCTTGTGCATGCATGTTGTTGCGTGTGTCCGAGGGCAGGTGGCTAGGCGTAGCCTTGGGGCGGGACATCATGTCTAGAAAAGCACTAAATTTGAAGCACCATGTCTAGTGACAGGTCGAGGCACCTTATTTAGTTATCAGTTATGTGGTAGGGGCACCATGTATAAGTATGGCGACGATGCACCTTGGGCGGAGTCAACGGCAACGTATTAGAGACAGGTGCTTAGGCATGCAGGTCGGGAGCACCATTATTCGCTGTCATGGCGGTGGGCTAGGGCGGAGTGTTTGGGCATGCCTTGGGTGGGGAACCTTGCTGGGCATGTCGTCAGCCTCTGGCCAGAGACAGTTTGTCTGGGCATGCGGCCTTCTGGGGAATCAACGTGTCTGGCATTTATTAAGTGGGGCATCTTGCTTTAGAATGTTGGTGCTAGAGTAGGGCAGGTGTCTAGGCATGCACTAGTAAGTCACCTTATCCAAGGCGTCACGATAGGTAAAGAGGCAGGTGTCTGAGCATGTCTTGTCATGAAGCGGATGCACCATGTCTGGGGCGAAACCTTGGTGAGTCCTCGGAGTGTCTGGAAATACGTGAAATGCAGAAGGCATCTTGCTGAACATGTGTTAACGATGAGGCGGGAGCATCGTGTCTAAGCATGCCTTAGGCCCAGGGTCCGCCAGGTGTCTGGGGCATGCAGGCGAGGCACCATGTCTAAACATGTTGTAGATTAGGTCGAGGAAGCGTGTCTATTGACTCTGGCACGAAGCACCATGTACAGGTAAACAAGTGAAGAACCTTATCTATTTATGTCGTGGAGTGTTTGGGGCGCAGTTTCTAGGCATGGCAGGGCTAAGGCGCACCTTGTCCGGTTATGTCATGTGCGAAGTGAGGAGCCTGCCAGGTGTCGAGAAGCCGTGAGCCAGGGGCACCTTGTCGGGCGTGCCATGGCCCATTAGACGAGGCACCGTGCAGAAATGCGCTGGGCGAGGGCATCTTGTGGAGCGTAATGTCATGGCCTGGTACACGTGGCGGCGTGTACAGGCTTGCACTGGGGTGAATCCTTGATGTTTGGGGCATGCGCTAGGCGGGGTCTGGGTGTCTGGGCATGCCTTAGGCCATGGCACCCGTGTCTAAGCTTGAAATCGTGGAACTAGGACGAGGAGCGGAGTGTTTAGTGACACTGGCACGAAGCCTTATCTGAAGCGACCTTGACCCAAGAACCTTATTTGTGTATGTCATGGCAATATCTTGGTCTGCTTGTTTCTAGGCATGGCACTAGGGTGAGAGCACCTTGTATCGGGGGCATGTCGGTATTGGTATTGAAATTTAATTTGGGGTTTGATTGTGTCTCAAATTGTTTGTATCACGTGAAATGAAATCAGTTTGTTTGGGTTTAGTGTTTTCAAAAACAATGAGAAAAGGAAATCAGGGAGAACACAAATGTTTCTTTGCTTTTGAAAGCTGTTCTTGATTACAGTTTTTGAAAACCTGAATCTGAAAGCGTTTTTGTTATACCATTAGTGTTTCTTTTGTGTTTTTGAAAAAAGGTAACGAGGAGTTTTGTTTTCCGAGAAAAAAGGTAACGAGGGTATGCATAGTTCTGGTTTTGAGAACTTATTTTTCAAACACAGTAGGAAACAATCAGGGAGAACCTGAATGTTTCACCTTTTTGAAATGTTCTTGATATGAGTTTTAAAACACGAGATCAGAAAAGCGTTTTTGTTCTCTGTCACAGTGTTTTACGTGGTGTTTTTCGGAAAAAAGGGGTAACTTGACGTGTTGTTCTTCTTCCACTTGTTTTTGAAGCGAAAGCAGGTTTTTTCAATATAGGAACAGCTTGACCTAAAATGTTGTTTCTATTTTCTTTTTTTCTGAACAGTGATAGTGAGTCCATTTGAATGTGAGTTTTAGTTTCACGAGCGTCTTCAGCTATGATTATTTAAGAACTGAAAATTTCACTTCTTGCTTTTCCTTCATTTTTGCGTGGGATTTGATTCAGGAAAAAGGCTTCGATGAACAAATTGAACCTTCAGTAGGAACATTTCAGTTTATAAATTAAGTCACATTTTTAATTTATATAATTTTATTTCTGTTGTAGAGGGAGAAGCCTCGTGTAGATAATGAGAACTATTGGGCATGTTGATGTACGGAAAGACTACATTGGCTTCTTTGCTATTCTGAGGTTGGGTTGTTGAATCAATTGTCTACATGAATGCACTTTTATTTATTTTATTTTTAATATTTGGAATTTTTTTCCTTTGAATGAGTAGTATCGGCTTGAATCATAGGCTCTTCCATTTATTTAGTACATGGCGGTTTTGTCTCTTTGTAGGTGCTTGCGAAGGAAACGGCGGTTGCCAACCGACGAAATTAAATGGTTGGCATTTTGTTGTTTTAATAGTTTCCTCCATGGTTTCCATGTTTCATTACATCTTAAGACGTTGATGTTGTTTTCTTGGTTGGCTAGCATATCTGACTCTTGGTATTTTTCGGCTTAATCTAAATTGGATTTGACTTTGCGGGCTTCCCATATGGGGCTAACTAGTGGCTATGCCTGAAATTAGATTTGTCAAGGTTGTCTACAAATTATGTGAAAGGTATAATGGAGAATGAAATGAAAATTCTTCTTAAGAAGAAAGGATTTTAATTATTTGAGATTTTGTTGTCTCACATGTTCATAGTGTTCGAGAGAATGACTATAGTCGGGATTACGGATATGATGGGGCATTTCATTTTACGCTATATTAGAAACACAGTAGTGACTATGTTTCATATTTATAGTCGGGATTACTATGGATATGATGGGGCTTTTCATTTTTACAACATGTTAGAGAACATATTAGTTGACTATGTTTCATGAGCTATGACATCGAAAATCGACTTTGTGTTACGATTTACATTGCATTACATGTGAGTTCCCGACTGAAGTTATCAAAATTTCAACTTACCATGAATTTTTATTATTTTCTCTCCGGTCGAGAGAAAAAACTTACATTTGGTTGTCATGATGACTTGATAGCACCATTTATTTGGTATCATATGAACCCCAGATCAATTATATTTAATATCATAATATCTTTGCACAATTCAAATTGATGAATATATTCGGTATTTTTATAGAAGTGACATCATTTTTTTGGTAGAAACGATGAAGAATGGGTATTAATAGTAAAAAACAAGAAACGAAAGGAAGGATGACATCATAGAAGGGACATTCTCCCCATTTTGCTTTTCTGAGCTTTCTTCTAATATACAGTTAACCTTTCCTTTCCTTTCCTTTCCTTTCCTTTGTTAAATTTACATTCTCAAGAAATGTTGTCATTTAGTAAAATGATAAATACTACATTGTGGATTATGCTGCATAGTCCTGTAACTCAGGTGGCCTTGGCCTCTTTTGGCCGTAACTTGGGTGTGGTCTTTGAATTTGAAATTGGCTAGAAATGTGAAAAAATGGGCTCGGTGGCTCCGCCCCCATTTATTTCGAGGCACGATCGGGTTGTCATCCAAAAATGAAATTGGTATGACCCGGGTTCCTATCTCTACCTCTTTGTATGATGGTAAGGCGATTTGGAAGAGGAGGAATGAGTAGTGTTTCTCCATTTCAAGACTAAAGTTTGTTTCTCAATTCTTTGCTCTTAGGCTGGCACGACCATGTGGACTATTCTTTTGTAGATGCATTTGTGTGTTATCTAGCTTTGACCCAGTTTTGTATGTCTACATTTATTGTTTGGTGTCGGAGCCAACGGCTTCTTTGTTTATAATATATATGTTCTATTTATTCATCAAAATAAATAAATAAATAAATAAATGGTGGTTACACATGGGGCCAGCTGCATGTTTTGATCCTCACTCTTTAGTCTTGCTTATTAGTTAAAAGAAATAATAACTTCGAATTCTTGTATTCGGTGTATGTTAAGTGGTATATACTCTTAGCAGTTGTGAATCATTATTACTGCTGCTGATATCGTAATTGAACTTTATTTGTTTAAGGAACTTTATTAGCAAAGCGGTTAGAAGCTCTTCCGGCAGGCTTTGTCCCTCCGAAAGCAAGTTCTGAGTTGTATAACTTCTCGAAGCTTTCTGGAAATTTTAGATTGATTCTGCATATTGTGTTCATATATCGGCTTATTTGAAAAAGCAGGTTTCTATTTTTAAAATCCAAATTACGCAGCGAATAGGGTTGGTTTAAGTGATCTTTTATTTTTATATTTGCATTTATTTTGATGAAAATTTGTATTAGAATGCCTTGATTTCAGTTTAGTTCTATTTACATTTGTTGTTTCAATGTGTACAAAGTACAACCATTCTGATTTTTTCTAAATTATTTTGTTAAGTGGTGGAGAGATCATGAATTGTTTACATGCTTTATTGGTTGAATTAATTTAGAGTACTTCTTGAATTTAGAAACGATAATTAATTCATTTTTAATGAGTATATTGCTTGTGATAGAAGGCGGGTAAGCTCTACAGTACCGGTGGTGGTCTTCTCTGTCAATCCAGTCCAGACAGCCCACTCCCACTCATATATATATATATATATATATATATATATATATATATATATATATATATATATATATATATATATTATTATTATTATTATTATTATTATTATTATTATTATTGCAACCGCCTTCCTCCTTTTCAATTCCCTAGTTATTTCTCATTCATGATGTTTTAGGGTTTTGAGATCGTCTTTGGCCTCCTCCCTTCCCTCCACACTCCAAAAACCCCACAGGGTTTTCTCGAGTTTAAGCTACGCTCTGTGTGTTTAACTACCTCGACCCCGGGTTGCAAACCGGTCTGGAGGCAGACGAAGAGCGAAGAGTGAAGTGAAAATCGACATGAGAGGCCCGAGCAAGAGATTCTACTTTGGATGGCGAGGGAAGGGCATCGGGAGGAACGAGAGGAATTCGAATTCGAATTCAAATTCAAATTCAAATTCAAATTCAAATTCAAGGATGTCTTAGGAAGTGGACGGCTGGGGTGTTGTGGATGGCGATGTCGGCCTGCTGGCTGCTTTGGCTGCGGATGGCGATGGCCATGTTGATTCTGATTAGGATTGATCGTCAATTGTTAACACTTGTGGTATAGTGATTTTGGTTTAGGATTTTTAATTCAAATTGTAATAATTGTTAATCAACTTTTGTTACAAGTTTCTTCTTTGATGAGGTGTATTGGATTAGGGTGTTTAATGACTCTACTACATATAAAGTCGAGTTGTATTCAATTACGATTTTAATGGAAACTCTTTAAAAATATCTGGATATTGAAAAAGTCATCAACTTTCATTGACATATTAAGATTTTTAATTATTTTAATGACTTTTCTGAAGTAAGTATAAATAACAATCATTCAAAATTCTCTTATGCTTTTCCAAAAATATTTAGGCTTGATAAATTTTTTTAAAACCCAGCGAGAAGAGTTTAATCTTGGATCTATTATTTACTTAAAATTTGATTATTCTTATTTTTTAAATTTGATATGATTTTTTAAATCATATATTCTTATTGTAGTTATTGGATCGGAATATATGATTTCTTATAATCATATTTATTGTTTAATAAGTCGAAAAGGATTTCAAAATATTATATTGGTTTGGTGTTGCATTACTCTATAGTATACGATGGTAGTTGCTTATAAATTACAATATTTAATGATTTGTTTTGTAATAGGAATGTATAAGTCTAGAAAGTGTTTTTTTTTTTGTTACGGAAAAGGATGTAATTTTACCATTGGATCATCTCACGAGAAGTTACATCCATGTCTTAATAGAAGGGTTCTTAACGAACACCAGCACCGGACTCGAACTTGCCCTCTAGCTGGAAATGAGCTGCAAAGTTAGTTGATCGACGAAGCGAAAATAGCAGAAATGATGAGGGATAATTAAGAGCCAGTGGTCGATACAATCGAATAATCAAGCCCAGCGAGAAAATTAAGAGCCCAGGGTCGTCAATAATCGAAGAGTTTTCCCCATATTTTCAAGCATTAGGAAGTCTTTTCGGTTTTTAGAACTTCAAATCATTCGTTTTTCACCGAAAAAAATCTTAAAAAATAAAGAAAGAGTCGGGTTCTTACATAAATTTTCTTCATTTGTATGAAAATCTCGGTTCTTCTCTCTCAACTCGATCTTTTCGCCTCGTTTACCGATTAGGAAACATCGTAGAAAGGTATCTCTGACCTTTGTTGATGGACTGAAGAACTTGATGTAATACGCTTTTAGGTAAAAATTTGAATAATCTTTAACATCTTGCGCTGGCGATTAGGTGTTCCTTGGCCGTCTTATTTGATTGTTGTGTTGGGAACTCGCGACATTTACATATTCACCTATGTGTGTGAACTAGTGGACCAAGGTGACCGCTAGGTCTACCTTTGGATGTTATTGATTTATCGACGATTTACTTTGAATAATTATTGTTGTTGGAATAAAGTACACTTTTAGCGTGCTATATTCCCTTAATTTGGTGGCCATAAAGGCTTCTTTTTATTTATTTATTGTGAATTTGGCGAGCGGTAAAAGCGAAAACCCCTCTTCTGAATCATGGCCTTTCTACATCACTTGATTCCCATGGTTCTTAATCCCCTTCCTTTGAAGTAGTGTTGTTGACTATAAAGCTAGTTGCAACCACCTTTGTATGGATATTGAAAATGGATGTCGTAGTCCTCGATCATCTCCTCGGGTCATAATCGCGACCATGAAATCTCTTTATTAATTACCGCAACCATATAGATTATTTCCACGGGGTGTCATGGTCAGCGTTTGACAAACTTGTTGACATGGACGAATGCGGGAAGTGACAACGAGTTCGAGGACACATATATCGAGGATCTTCAATCCCGGCATATATGTTGATACTTGTTTATTTGAATTGATATTTAGAAAATTTGATTTGGTCCTTGTTGAATCATTATGATTACCTGAGTCATACAAGTAATAAGGTGGACTTTTAAGTCAGAGTTATTGTTCCCGTGAAGATCGATTAAAAATTATAATGATCAATTACTGACTAGTCAAACTCCTCCTTTATTTGAACCACAGTACGAGATAATGTTTTATATTGTCTACATTGAAATAAAGAATGCCTAACTTAAAAGCTATAATAAAATGAATTATTCACAAAATAATCATGGATTTAAACTAGAAGCTAGTAAAGTATGCGATAGTTTTGTTAATCATCGATTTACGCATCATAATACATATTTCACTCTCACCTTGATCTTAATACATGCTCACGATAAAATCCCAGTTATAGGTTAATCAGTATGTATCAGTAAATACTGTAGAGTTCATTGGTTCATTCATATTAGCCTAACATACACTGAAATAATTGGTCATGGTTCTCAAGATTCTCCATCTACGTGTCCTTTCGGAGGGCCTCCTGAAATCGAGGACCGGATCTGATCCTTGTTATATGTATAAGATCTTAATATGATGAGCAGGTTCACTACACCCACCAACAAAATAACCTCAATTATTCCAACCATGGATTCCTTCATCGTGTGCATAAAAATAATAAATAACAAGTTTCCAGTCCCAGAGAAGAGCTTGAGAGTTCATGGCGAATCCGATAAACAATGACTAGGCGATAAGAAAATTCACTATAAATTGAAATGGCCGGAATAAGCGGAATTTTAGGAAATTCCCGACATTCGAGTTTGGTTGAAGTGACCATGAAAACCAAAATACATTCGCGGCTCGGCTCTGCTCGATTTGCGACTTGAATCCATCGAATAAAATGAACTAATCCCGAGCTAATAATCTATTACATCCTCGAAGAAAATAGGAAATGAAGAAGAACAGAAAATATAAAAAAATAAAAATAATATACAAAAATTACAGCTCCCGAAACGGCAAGGTTAGCTGAATTATGAGCAAATAGCTGCGTTTTTAGAATCCCTAAATGGGTATTTATAGGTTACAACTCAAAACAATTCTTCTATCTCAAGTGATAGGACATTTACGGTTAAAAACATGCAGCATAATGAGAGAGGTTTCGAGGTTTGAGTTAAGTGTATGATAGTTTATTATCTTGAAAGCTTAGAGTGTATTAAAAAAAACTTCAAAGCTTGATTTTATAAAGTTTATTAGAAAATATGGAATTTCTTTTAATAGAACATTTAAAATTTAAAAAAGATAATAATATGTCCAAAAGGGAAATAGATGCCAGGGTTAAAGCATGTTATTTGATAAGATTTTTGTGAAAAATGTTGGATGAGAGATGTGAAAATCTCCATAACATAATATATAAATTAACAACGTATTTTAATTAGAATTGAATTGGAATGAATCCAACAATTCGAACTTATATTGCCCTTACTCTGGTTACGTGTAGGTGAATGAAATCGTGGGAGGCAGAATTAGGTGAATAAAGGCAATGCTAACAATGCAAAAATAGGATGCATATTTTTTATTAAAGGTTAATTACATAAATGTTGTCTCAAGCTTTCCTTTTTTCTATTTTAGTGTTTTAAACTTTATTTTTATTGATTGAGTGTCTGAAATTTTTAATTTTTTATATTTTGATGTATCAACTTTATTTTTGTTCAATTAGTGTTAAACTTTTTATTTTTCTATTTTGATGTCACAACTTTAATTTTATTCAATCAAACATTTAAACTTTTAATTTTTGTTGAATCAAGTTTTTCTTTACCAATAAAAATTTATTAAGATATTTCTATTAATAAAAATTGGATTCAAATGATATTTCACGTCATGCAAAATAATGAAATTACTTAAATACCCTTTAAGAAGATGAAATGACAATATTATCATTTCCATGCATATTAAGGACTTTATTACCTATTTTTTACAATGAAAATGAAATTGATAAAATTGGTTACTATAGAATTGAGATAAAAATTTTAAAAAAAATCTAAAATATATATAAAAATTAAAAAAAACAACTTTTAATTATCTAATCTTATTTTTACTTGAAAAAAATAAGTTATATATAGTATTAAAATAAAGCATTAGATATTAAAATTATGTTTAAAATAATTAAATATTTATTTTAATTTCATAGCATGATCAATTTATTAATTTCTTTTGTATAATATTGAATATATAACAAAAACTATAACTTTAAAAAAGGATAATATTATCTTTTCACCTTGTTAAAAAGTCACTTAAGTAATTTTATCATTTCATATAATAAAAATATTATTTGAATATAAATTTTGCTTATTCAAATATCATGTAAGATTTAATTAAACAAAAAATCAAAAATTCAAACACTTAATTGAACAAAAATCAAATTGAGACACCCAAATTAAAATAAAAATAAAAAATCATAAAATTTAGACACTTTATTTTGAGCAAAAATAAATAAAATTTAGACACCAAAAATAAAAATGGAAAAGTTTATGTAATCAACCCTTTATTAAAAAATATCTCATTTTATAAAAATAATTACACTTAGGTATCGGTTTAGATTAGAGCTTATCTAATTAAATCTAAAATTAAATTTTAAGATTTGATCGATTCCTAAAGCAAGTTGATTAATTCCATTTTCCCAATTTTGCCAATTCTACTTAGATTAATATATAGTTATAAATGTTGATCTGATCTGAATTACATGAAAATAACAATCAGGTTGAAATTGAGTTCATTAAAGAAAGACATTATTGTGGTGATTACAAATTGAGTCAAAGTTGTTCAATTTGGCTTTACTACTCTCATTTAAATTGTAATCTAATCATTAGAGTGCCTAACGAAATTCATTAACATAAACGAAAGTTAAAATCATGGAGGTTTGGCAAAATGAATAAATCAATCCTTTAAAAAATTGGTGGATTGGATTGGATTCATAATAACGATACATAACTTAAGCCCCTCACTCTAAAGCTTCTCTCTCACAGCTTTACATGAAAACGATACAAAAATATACATTGGTAATCGAGTTCTTAATCCCGAGAAGAATAACTAAGTAGCGAACTAAGAGCAATTTGACAACGAAAAGCGAGAATTCTATTCCTCTAACCGGTAAGAGTACATATAACGACAACTTAACCCCAGGTAATATTTTCATTTGGAAGGAACACCAATAAATTATAATACAAAGTAGTGCAGTGAATTATCTAAAAATGGTGATGAGGAAGGATGAAAAAAACCCGAAAAGTTCTTAACTCCTCCTAACTTGGAGGAGGAGTTACGATCGACGGCCAGAGTGTCCACCGTCATTACGAAAATTAAGCTTCTCATATGCAATTTATCCTACAAAGCCAGAAGCTTAGTCGTTATTCTTCAAAGAGTTAATGATGTATAATATAGTATATGTCCCACTTAAAAGCGAAACACATAAACGACAACAACACAACCGACGCTGAGATCGTTTCCATTTTGACATGAAAAACAAGAAAGCTTTCTTAAACACTTGGAAAAGAGAAACTGAAACCATGGAAATTTTATGTTTTATAGAAAGAGAATGACATGATTCATGAAGAGGTGCAATGACCTCTGACCATTCTAAAATAGAAACCAAAACTTCAAAGAACAGCTGAAAAAGAAACAAAACATATGGTTTCTATTACAAACCTCTCCTTTAAGTAGTAATCTCTCTCTAGTAAAGTAGTAGGTCTCTGAGAAGATTGTAGGAAGGTCGATTCAAATCGAGAAAGGTAAAGCGAGGAAAAAGGTTGCGGAGCATATAGTGCGGCTATCCCTGGTGGGAACTTGGGCTGCGACCTTCTGAAAGGAAAAGATCAAGACACCGTAAATCTTTGCGGAAAAAAATTTGTTGACCACCAAAAGCGCTCTGATTAAGGAATCGACAATCTATGTCGTCTTTAACTTCGTTGAAGCCTTATTATGACAAGCTTGTATTGTATCATAATGGACCTGACACCTGATAAGTGCACGTAATCCAATGGAAGTTCTTGGACCTTGATGATGCCTTTTTCAGGGCTGGGGGGTGGAGTGTGTTTGGGGTCGTTAGTGGGACAGTTGGTGTTAGAGCGGAGTCCCATGGTGTGCGTCGTTGGTCAGGGGTGTGGCTAACTGCTGCTTGTTGATCGGGCTGCGGATGTGGCACTCCTACGCAAAATGAGCGAGAAAGATGGGGTGGCGGAGGCTTCGCGGGTGGCCGCTCCGTCTGAGTCGATTCTTCTTGAGAGAGAAGATGGGCTGCTTTAAGAGTTTAGCGTCTCAGAATGTGTGTACCTTTCACCGGAGGGGTGGATATGTATTTATAGTAGATGTTCGGCCAGTTGGATAAGGACTATGATTTGCTCCCATTGGATGAGATTTTATTCTCAGTATCGGATTTGGTATTGGATTTAGCAAGAACAGTTTATTTGGGATAATCTTGCCCGCTATTAGGGGATGTCAATGGCGGTGATCTCATTATTTTTCTTCATTTATAATGGGATTTGGTTGGATGGGTAATATATCGTTTAAAGGTATTCTATTTTACGTATTGCCAAAATATGGGTTGATTAGTGGGTATGGACCTTCCGGTTACCGATATCAGCAGACTGTAGTAGGGCTCTGCTTTGGCGATATGGAGGGCTGGGTGTTGCATGGAGCCCGCCCATTCCTTTGGAGCAGCGAGTGGAATATTGGGCCCGTTTCTTTATCCCTGTCGGTTGCCCCCATTAGCAGTAATGGGATTGCGTGGGCGAGAGGCGTAATTCTTCTATGACAGTTGTTATTTCCACGTGTCTCGCTTGAAGCGGTGAGTGGAGCTGATCGCGGAGTCACTCGTTGTGCTATAATGATGACACTTTGGGTTTCGCGCTTGTTTTTCATATTCCCCTTAGTTCCCCTTAGTTTCTTTCGTCGACCTCCTCTGTCTCAATTTCCTCTGGTCCTGCATCCTCCTCTTTATTTTTAGTGATCTCGTATTTCGCTTTCTCTAGCACTTCATGCCACTTTAAGTAGGGTCTTTTTAAGCATTTTCTGGGCTAACTTTGATTCAATGTTCATTTCAAAATATGTGCATTATGCCTCGTTACTATTTTAGTGAACTTTGATTACTACACCGGTTATAAGGTAGTATCGAGATCCATTAGGTAGTAATCAATTTATTAAAATAGCATAACACATAATGGACTATTTGTCAATTTAATTTTCAATCTTTATTAAATTTTTTGGAAATAAGGATATTTGGACTTGATTTTTAAGTTTTGTTCTGATTTTTAAATTGAAGTAAGACCTATAACTTAGCTAATTCAAATTTGAATGTTTGATTAAGGTTTTAAAATGGGATAGGCAAGCCCAAATAAAAAAAGTTATCGGTCGGTTTAAAGATCGAGATCAGTGTCGAGATCGTGAATTAAATCGGTCTTTGAAAGGTCATCGGTCAAATCAATCGGTTTAATCATGCTTTTAAAACATCGTGCAATATTTTAAAAATCAGATCGACAATTACATAGAAAAAGTTACCTATTAATGGTTTATGAGCCAAATCAACGATCAAATCATATTAAATTAAGAAAAGATCTATGATTCGATCAATTAGATATGATTTTTAAAATATTATGCAGTATTTAAAAAATCGGATCATTGATCGAATCAAAAAAGGTATTGATTCCATGATTCATGGCTTAGGCCCTGTTTAGTTCACGAAAATTTTCAACTATATCCAAAATTTAGAATATTAAAATTTTGATGTATTAATCCTTGGTTTTATTTTTTAGAAAATAGTTTAAATGCTGAATTTGGTTGAAAATAAGAATAAGAAAATCAGTTTTATAAACAATTTCTTGAAAATGAAGTTATAAAATGTTGAAAATAAAATCAGCTAATTTTGGATTGAATTGAAAGCAAGGAGAAGCAACAGCCAGTTTTGATTCATTATATAAAATGTTAAAAATAGTGAATTCATTTCTTTGTTTAAAAATTTGTTTTTGTCGGTCTGCGTAGCCCAAGCGATGTTTTTATTTTGAAAAGTTTGAATAGAAAACGTAAAATTTTATCACTCTTTAAACATGGCCTTAGGAATGAATCAATGATCGACTTGAATCGGATTAAAGCGGGTGAAAAAGGTTGATCCTCGTCGATCCATCGGTTGCATCAGATTTTAAAATCTGTATTTTGATTTTGAATGCGGAAGGGTTGATAAGAAATTAGTGTCTTTTTGTCGCAGGGGCGTATTTCTTTCTGGAGTGGGCCAGGCTTTTTTGTAGGGGCTGCGCATCTCATGCGCGTCGACGGTGTGAGAGAGATCTTTACATGATTATGGAGCACGGGGTGAAGGGGCCAGTAGGGACGTGGATACTACTTAGGTAGTTTTGTCCCGTATTTGTGTATGGGTCGAAAGCCACAAGTATTTGATGCGGGAGGCGGGGATTAGATTAATTTTGGATAAAATTAGTGAAGTCGGCGATTTGGTAGATCTTGGGGCCCAACTAAGTGGGGACAAAATTAGTGAAGGTGGAGTTATTTTTGTCTTGGTTTCTTGCATCAAATCGAGTGGGTTTCGCACTTGGGCCCCAAATTGGGGATAAATATTTATAGTTTTATAAAATAATTAACATAACTAAAAAATTTGACAAAAAATTTATTAACTAATATATTATCAAATAACCTAATAAATAGATGAAATAAAAAAATAGCTTAATATATTATATATGATATAATATATTATAAATATAAATTAACAATATATAAATATTTTTCCTTTAAATAAAAATATTATGAATTTTTATAAATTATTTATTAAAAAAATATTTATAATAATTATTATTATTTATATTAAAAGTATAAAAATAAAATAATAAAAATTATTTTAAAATATAATCGAGTAGGAGACACATTATTATTATTTTGGATACATGATTCGTATTCTTCCGTTAAGTTAGTTTCTCTTAAAACGATTTATTTATTTTTAGTTCACTTTTATTTTAAATGGCTTAATGAGCCAATTCTGTAGCTTTCGAGATTTTAAGTAAAAAATACCGTCATATAAATCATTTGTGACTTATCGAAAATGGAAAATTTAACATGTATAATTAATGAAAGCTTTTACAGGTCCTTTAGATTTATTGAAACGGAATTTGCAGCCTTAGTTCGTTTCGATCGTCAAGATCTAGAATTTTAGAACTACTGCAGGCATATAATTTATTATTTTTATTAACGTTTCATTTTGAAAATTTAATTTTTCGGGTTTCTGATGTAATCACTGACCGTGTCAGTTTGAAAAATAAACAATTATTAAAGCAGATTAAAGTGGTCAAACGCATCTGTTAAGAATGAAGTGGACGGGGCACGAGGAAATGGTCGTCAGATTCTTGGTCCTACTCATTTACTGATGTTAAAACAAGCAATTTTGTCTTAATCTTTATTAAGTCTGATTCGGTGTTGGTACCGAAAAGGTAATTCGTTAAGTAAAGAAAAGCAAACGTGAAGTCTTGGTCAGGTGAAATAACCGAAGCGTGGGATAAAGTCAGTAATTTTATCTGGGGCGCGTCATAGAAGCCATGGGCGTTGATAGATCACCAGTCGAATGGGTTGGTCGGTCAGAGTCTGAGTGTCCTCTTAATCATAACGTCTCAGAAATATCGTGAAAGGGTTTTGGGTTTAGTACCCTGTAAACAATCTTATATGCTTCTTCTGATAATTAGTTATTTTATAATTTCAATTTATTTATCCATTATTGTTTTAAGTATAATATTTGTTTAAAACAAATTGAGAAACTATAATTTTTCATATATTATAAAAATAAGTTCTTACCCGATAATTTAAAATATGAAAATATTTATAACAGAAAATATATTATTAAAAGCCTAATAATATTAAAAAAACTATTTATTTTATGTGGTATTTAAGATAATTTTTGTTTTAACTTAATAATATTACTTTAGATTTTTAATTTAACTTAATTATATTACTTAATATCAATAAATTATTTTTAGTTATAATAAAAAATTAAATATCTCTTTTATTTAGCAAAAAACAAATTTAAGTAAAACTAAAAGTATAAACCCAAACAAAAATTTTGATTTAAATACCATTGCAAAGTAATCTATGTTGTATTTAAGAAGTGAATTTTTATTTATTTATGTTATTTTACATTTTAAAATTATTTTTATTAATTTTCTTTTCACCGATATTAAGTGTAAAAATATCATCGATATATCGCGATATATCTGTAAATTAACTCTTGATATATTAAGTAAATCTTGATATCTGGAAATATTTTGATATTTAGTAATACTCAAATATCGTGAAAATTCATTAGTGGCTTGTGGACGGATAAGATCGAATATTATAAATGAAGATGATACGAAATTTGAAGAGTAAAATCTTTAAAATAATTTTTTGAAAAGAAAAGGGCCCAAATGATTAAAAAAATAAATGGAATTAGTTATTTTTATAATTTCAATTTATTTATCCATTATTGTTTTTTAAGTATAATATTTGTTTAAAAACAAATTGAAACTATAATTTTTCATATATTATAAATACGATTTCTTACTTGATAATTTAAAATATGAAAATATTATATGAGAAAAATATATTATTAAAAACCTATTAATATTAAAAAAACTATTTATTTTTATGTGGTGTTTAAGATAATTTTGTTTAACTTAATAATATTACTAAGATTTTTTTGTTTTTAGCTTAAGAATTATATTACTTAATATCAATAAAATTATTTTAGTTATAATAAAATTAAATATCTCTTTTATTTAGCAAAACAAATTTAAGTAAGCTAAAAGTATAAACCCGAGCAAAATTATGATTTAAAATCTTAATTCTTAGTAATCATGTTGTCTTTAAGAGTGAATTTTATTTATTTATGTTATTGTTACATTTTTAAATTATTTTATTAATTTTTACTTTTCTTACAATATTAATGTAAAAATATCTATCGATATATCAGAGTATGATTATTCTTAGATATATTCGTCGATAAAATATTTTGATCATATTATCTTCATCAAATTAGTTAAAAAAACATTTATTATTATTATATAATATTTACTAGAATGTTATAATTCGGTTCATAAAGTAAAAAAAAACTATTAGGAATATATAGTCGATAAATTAAGTTTTAACTTGATAAAATTAAAGTTTTATTATGAAATGCTAAATATTATTCTCCAATAATTTTAAACAAAAAGTATTAAAAGTTAAATAAATATTTCTTTAATTTTTAGTATACAAAATACGAATTTGGTGTGTTTTTAAAATTTGAAATTTATCCAACAGCTGTCTCCCTTACCTTTTTGACTTTTGAGGACAACGTTTTTTGAGAGCAACCATGTGTGGGGATTTTCCTTTTGCTTCTTCGGAACAGCTTCCTCTTCTTCCTAATTTTGTGGCTGCAAAGCCACTCCTCCCACCATTCCCAGGTATCTGATCTCAGTACCCGCTTGATCCTTTTGGTACCAAAGAGGAGTTCCCTCTCTTCCATAAAGGAGGCTGTTGATGGAGAGTTCTTCCAGTCAAGGACTCGAGTTTCTTTCTCTGGTTCTGTTATCCCAAAAAAGGGTTTATCAAGCATCGGACGTCGACTCAGGATCCTTCGACCCGTTTGCCGTCGGCAAAATCAGCGAAGTACCAATGGAAAATTCGCCGCTGTGGAGACTCCCGGCCTTATCGCCTGCCGACGACGACTTTGGAGCGTTCGGACTGACCAAAAAATGGGTCACAAGGCTAGATATTCAGACCCGAAAATGACGGAAAAAGAAAATGGTGCTTTTGAACATGACATCGACGACCAACCGTCGATCCCTGTTTTTAAGGTTCAGTAGATCAGATTCAGTTGTGTGTAGGGGGAAATATTGGGTTCCATATCTCGGAAAACGGATCTGTTGGGGTCTGATTCTTGCCTCAGATCCAGTCGAGGGGTTGGATTCAGGCGCTAAGGAGTTAATACTGCGGGATCAGAGAGAGGTCGGAGTTTACACGGATTCAACACCGTGGCTGGGAATCCTGGCCAGTTCGCACGGGTCTGAACCTCGATTGTCGGTTTTGGCCGTTCCAGTCGGATTTGATATTTTCAACGCGTTTATATGGCGCCTGTTGTCAGATTTTGTTGGTTTTAGTCTCTACAGGTCGGATCTGGTCGCCGTTCGGTGGCTGTGTGGCTATGTTTTGTTGAATAGATCGGTTATCTATTACACCACCGCTGATGCAGAACGGCTAGTGGTTGTCGGCTGTCGGGTATACCCGGGATATGGCAGAAATCATGGTGAGCTGCAAGTTTTATGTTGCCGAACCCAGATCCGGTCCGATCTGATGATGGTGTACATCCCAATTTCTCTGGATTTTGCTTCGCAGAGATCAGTTCCGATCAGTTTGGGTATCCTCGTCGGTTTGTCAATGAAGGTCATGTCGGGTATCCTCGTCCTTAACTCAGATCTACAGTTCGGTCAAAGGCGAGTGGTCGGCGGGTCGGTCCGACGCTCCGGTGGATCTGGTCAAATCTAATACTACAGTGTTCAGCTTTAGTTTAATGCGGCCTGGATGAGTTCCAGATCCCGGTAGAGTTCAAATCATTTCAGTGTTCGTGAATGATTTATCCGCAGGTGTTCTTTTTCAGTAGAGGTGCAGTTTGTTTGACCGCTCAGTTCGGTTTTTGTTTCCATCAAGGTAATTACCGGAGGTGGTGTGTTTGCTGGTTGGTTCAGTACTCTTTCAATAATGGCTTCCAGAATATTTCTGCTTTTCCAGACTCAGTTCTCTATGTAATTGCTAGATTGATTTTGCCCGGACTCAGTCCCTTGGGTTGTTCCGTTGATTGGCTTTTCGCAAGTTTGCTCCTTAGCTCGAGTTGTGGGTTTGTGTTATGTGGTTATTTTGTTTGTTGACCTGTATTTGGGGTCTGGTTGGATTGTCTCTCCTTTGCCCGGGGTGTGGGCTTGGTTATGTTGGTTGCATGTTTTATGGCATCTGTTTGTGTCTGTTGTGGGCTGTTGCCCTCTCCTATTTTGGGAGGTTAATGGGTTCAGTTCTTCGGTGGCTGAGCCTCTTGTGTGTCTTTCCGGTTGTTTGTTGGGCGTTCTTGCTTTGGAAATAAATTAATCTTCGAAAAAAAGATTATGATACTTTGTGTTTAGATAAGATAGTGGATACGTTATCTTTGCATTTGTTGTTATATCTTGTAACCGCTTTTCTTTCTCTGGTCGAGCGGTCTTTTCCGTGCGTTACGTCTGTTATGTAGATTAATTTATGATCGGTAAACTTAGCATGGCCGGGTGGCGTATTGTGCCCGGTTTCCTCTACCTGTTGGCTCTCTCTCTTTGCCGCGTTTTCTTTCGCCGCCACCTGCTACTGCGCGGCTTTTCTTGAGATTTTAACGATCGAATTCTTGAAATTTTTGCGTCCGCTCGCCAGTCGATTAAATCGGCCCGGTTGGAAATGGTGATGATATGGCGATGAAGCCTGATTGAAGGTTTTAGGGTGGTGTCGGTCGATGTTATTTGTTAGCGTTTATGGTTAAGTCGATAGTTTAACGATAATCGCGATTGTTTTCTTTTGCTTTTAATCGCGAGAACTACCAGTTTGCTGCGAGAATCTTTATCATTCATGGCCGTGTCGAAGAGAGGTTAGAATCTGCAATATCTGGCGGCTTTTATTTTGTACATTCCATTTTTTTATAATGCGGATTTGGAGAGTGGTGATGATATGACGATGAATGAACATCTTGTCAGTGATCCCCGATGTTAGATTTATCATCCCGATTAATTCTATTCATCACGTATGTCCTGAAATTTTTATATGTCTGATTCTGTAGCTCCGGAATACTTAGTTCGGAAAATTGGCGAGAAGGTGGATGTCTCACAGTTTTGGAGTCCTTGTTAGTGAAGTTATTTGTGGAAAAGAAGAACAATAGCTTCACTCATGATTCGATCTACATCTGCTGAGTAGTGCATTCTCGTGCGTTTGAAAAATATCTCCCCAGTGTTTAACTTCGTTGGTTTAAATCGCGCTTTCCGGGTTTGGAATCTTTATGGGCCCGGCGGCGTCTGGGCTGTAGGAGCAGGATGGTGGCAGAGAAGTGCGAGGAATTGACAATGTCCCAGGTCGAGCCGGCGTTAGTGCGATTTCTCACGATCTCTCACTATGTTGACAACTTTTCAAAACGTATTTGTTTTTATCGAGTGGTCTTTGCCAGTGGTATGGGATTTATTTTTATTTTATTTCGTTGCACTTGTGACATTGCAGGGATGTGGGCGATTTGTTATATTTGTTTTTATCGGTGGTCTTTGTATTGAAATTTGAAGCCCCGAGCCGCATATTTTAGGGGAGGGAGTCTTTGTCAGTTTTCGTTTTTGGTCTTTAGACCATTGTGTGTCTTGGTTTTGTTGAACTTTATTTTGGTAATAAGTGCTTGGTGTCGAAAAAAATAATTGCGTTATGTTTATGTTGTTGTAGCGATATATTGCGCAATAGTTCTTTATTCTTAATGGGTTCAACATGAATCTTACATTGATATATTATTCTTTATTTAGATAATTGATTGAAGCCCGTCATGTTTACTTTATTGATGATTTGGTATCTTTATTTGCGGCTATGAAGCGATGATTGCTTAAATCCGGTCCCGAGACCATCTTCTGTCTTCATGGCGGTAATTGGTGAAAGCGCCGAGTTTTCGATAAGTGCTTGACATGTTTGCTTTTGAATATGTTGCTTTTGGTAAGATCATCACTTGGCACATGTTTTGTATCTGCTTTTCGGCTTTAACTACGTGTTTGTGACATCGTTTGATTTAAAGATTAAAGTCAATCTTCATCTTAGTCAAGTTACTCTTCGTTTTTAGGTTTATGCCTTTAGAGCCATGGTTACGATTTTAACCCAGATATGCTTCTTGTTGTGGTTTGATGATACGTTGGATTAATTTTAAATTGGCCCAAATAAATGAGAAATAAGAAGATTGCTTATAAAAAAAGAAATATTATCTAAATATATAAAAGCTAGTATATATTGTTATGAGGAGAAAATTATATTGATGTAAAAATCTCTTGCTTCATTATTTGTCGTGTTTTGTTTTATTGCATTTGTTTGTGCTTTTTTTCTTTTTGGGTTTCCTTGATTGATTTTTAGTCATATATTGTTTTTTTTGTGTATGTCTTTTGGTGATTAACTTTCTGATGTAGAAACCACAACCAGTGCATAATGTTATCTTTTAACAGATTTCTTGCATCTTTTGTTGGTAGCATTTAACATAAAAATCAAGAGTAAAGTGATGGAATTGTTTAAAGAGCCGTATAACCACAACATGCGATTGAACCTTTTAGTCTTCTTAGGTATGCGGTGTAATTTAATAATAAGCTAACGTGGGGAGTGAGTCTTTTAACCACAGTGCCGATCTGTAATGCGAGTTTGGCTGAGTGCCGTGGTTGGATCGGCTGTGAAATTTTGATATAAATAGACACAAAAATTATAAAATTAGCTGCAATGCGATAGAGTAGAATAGCGAAGTGTAATGTGCAATTTGGGTTAATTACTGATTGATCTGTAGTCTTAGCGCGAAATAAGCACTTGGTTGAAATAGATTTTGGTATTTAATCAACTCACTTATGCATACTTGAGTCACAGCCAAAACTCTGCCATGCATTGCAAATGCAAAGTGTGAAAACATGTTGATGTTTAGCGATATTTCTTTTAACGAATGAAAATCTTTGTTTTTAAACTTAGACCGTGGAAAATCCTCGATATCGTCCGTTTGATCTCATCAAAAATTAGTGTGTTTAATAATTTTATGGTAACTTAGAATTTTGAGTTCTATTCTGGGGCAAGTGAAGCACTAAGCATGTTTCTGATCTTGACGAAACACCATACGACCATCATGACCCTGAACTGTCTAGGTTTAGTTCATTTTCCATTTCAATTTGGCCAAAAAGTACAAACTTCAAACACCTGACAAAACGAAGACACAGTCTCGGGATCGAAATAATCTTCGAAACACTTTTTCGGGGCTATCGAAAATAGTCCCAACATCCCGATATTCGATCTAAAATTTTGGGGCTGAAATGCCTGACAACTCATGGCGAAGCCTTATGTCGTCATGGCCTTGTGGTTAGAAATAATCAGAGTTGGAAGAATTCGCATATCTTGGAGTTTAGCGAAAGCTCGTGATTTAATCTGTCGCATCATTTCGTTGCGTCAGAAGTAACTTTAATTTTGAATGATCAAACCGACGCTTGAGCGTCGAAAATTTTCTTTCTTTACTTTCTTATCTTCTCCCTCCCAGTTGCTTCTCTCTCATTTTTTTTAACTAACGCCATAACGATTAAATTCGCCCGGTGGATTAAAAGTAGAGCTCCATGGCACTATACGTGCCACATGTCTCATTTTCCCCAGTTTTCTTGAGATTTTTGCTTTTCTTTTCTTTTTGTTTGTTTGTTCGCATGCCAGTGAGGGCCTGCCTTGGCCATTCTCGACTTGACCACGTGGGCTCGGCGTGAGCGATTCATCCTAGTGTCGTAGTAATGGCGTCGTCAGTTTGACGTGATATCGTTCGTTTTGAAAAGCGTGAAATTCATTATCTGAATCTAGCGAGTCAGTAAATGCGCCCAGATTTTGCGGTGGTCAATGATGAGCTCGTTTCGTTATTTGAGATCTGAAAATTTATGGTTTCCGTCGAGTGCAGAGCTTTATCAGCACCCCGAAAAATTGAATTTTTAGGGTTTACGCCTGAAATGACCACATCTTGAAACTCTTCCGAGAGGGAACGGATGAACTGCTTCAGCACTTGATGGGTCCACGCTGGAAGCTGATATAGCTGGATTAGAGGAAGGATATATTTCCACTTAGCTGTTAACCCAAAGCAGTCATTCTCTCATTTATTCTTTTTAGTAGGTGAAGCAAAGTGAATTAAATATAGCAGTAAAATTACTAAACACATACTAAAATATTCTTTTATCATTTAACTACCCTTATTGGACCTATAGCTTTGGTGTTAGAACTTAGGATTAAGGCCTTCATCGGCCTTAGACGTTGGTCGAAGAGTATGCCTTCTTATTTTCAAAAGTCAAATGTCGCACCATTAGGGTAGAAGCTTAGAGTTGTTAGAGGCTAGGAGCTAGGACTCAGAGATGAGGAGAAGGAAGAAAGTCACTTGTATGAGTTGTTGTAATAGTTGTGATATGTGTGGTCAATCGATAGAAACTTGTTACATACTTGGTAAAAGAGGTTATGAGGAGCGCAATAGCTTCACCGATAGGGGGAGGGATGTTTTGGACTCTGGGTGAGTCACTTGGTCCTTTAGGGAGCTAATTTACGTTACCTTTTTAGTGAGAGGGGATAGGTAGCCGACCCTTTGCCTTGGTAGGAGTTTGAAGATGTCACAGTATATGTGACTTAAACATGATGGACGGGAGGCTGCTATTATTCAGAATCCTTTTCGTACAAGAAGGAAAAGGCCCATGACATAGCCTTGCCTTCCCTTACTCTTCTTGGAAGCCCAGTAATGCGATCGTGCTCAGTCGCATTGTTTGCAGTAGATTGTAGGCGAGTGGTCGCAGTCGTGCGGCGATTTTCTCTAGTTGCCCTCTTCTTAAAGCTGACTGAGAAGAAGATGAATGTCGATATGTAAATTTTATCCTTTTATTTGGAATACTATTGACTTAATCTTCTTTTTCTTCGGCGAGGATATCGTCGTTTTAGGAAAGATTTGATAACATCTTGTCGCCTTGTCTGCTCTAGCTAATTGAATACTAGAATATTGGTTTTATATGTCCCTTATTTGTCTTTATTAGTTAGTATGTGTTGAGGGATTAGTTTCACTAATAGAGCTTGAATTATTTTTCCTTTTTAATTCTTCTTTACTTTTCCTTATTATATTCTTATTTTGTTTCCCTTTCATCCTCTTACAATTATTAATACAAGTATGTGTATTAAGCGTATTTTTAAATGATGAAATTGAGGAATTCCTTAACTTTTAATGGAGATGCGCTTTCTTTCAATTGCTAAAACCTTTTCTTTGCTATTTAGCAGTGGGATCACAATGGAGGCGAAACCACGGCAGAGAGTGGATGGACACCTCGTGAAAGTCTTTATGATGACGGAGGAGTTCGAGTGGACTAGATCTCACAGAGGAGAGATCATACTATTGAGCGAGAATGATGAAAGCGTGCTTGATACCTCGAATACGCCTCTTGTGAAGGTGCGAGTGCCTGTGCCTAAGCCTTTCGGGGGTGCACGGAACACCAAGGACTTGGAGAACTTCTCTTGAGACATGGAAAATTATTTCAT